>WUCR03035956.1:0-10177 GCA_009858155.3 Phymanthus crucifer
CATGATTCAGGGTTCAATCTGTGAGATATAGCTTTGCCCTGAAAAAACTCACAAGTTGAACCAGGAAGCGACCTCTGGGCTGAACAAAGTTATGACACAGCTTTCTTGAAGATCATTATTAGCTTTAAAAGAAGAAAGCAAAACAGGACAAATATATAAACCCTTGAATCAAAGATGAGAGAAGCTAAATCCCTTAAACCCTAGGTATGCCATCAACTCAAATCACACAGCTAGAAGCTCAATTATTGAAATATAAGAATGTATTATGACAGTGTGAACGTTAATGATTACCACATGCTGATGCTATAATCATCAGTGAAGACTTAGTGATGACAGCATGCTAATGCTTATGTATAAAACTCCACGAGTAACAAATGACATAATTTAAGAAACCTAAAAAGTCTAATTCCCATTTGTTTTGGCTACTGCACCTCAGCATGAAATAAACATAACAAAACACAAATTTGGAAAAATAGTTGTTGAAAGAAAAACCTAATAGCTTATAAAGTTTTTAGGCCTGCGGCTAACATCATACTAACCCTACGCCGAACTCATTAAAAACAATGGATAATGAGGCAGCATTCTTTGATGTTATTAAGATTGGTGCATGGAATGTTCAACGTTTGTTCTAGGCCAAAGCCATTTTGTTTTTTAGAACAGGTGTTATTCTCTCTAGATTATTGCTTCTTATGAGAAGATGTAAGAATACAGATACAACTCATGGAAAAATGATCTGAAATGAAAAACACTATGCCCAAGTTTTGAAAAGAATTAGAAGGATATGATATTTAGGGTCAGTGTCAGCAGATCTTGAATGCTATCCATGGAACATTAAAACAGGTGCATTTTATCCTGGAATTTCTCTCTCACCAAATGAAAAATATCAGTTAATCAAACTTGAAATATCTTTTCAGCCATGAATGCAATATCAAGCCTGATGACAGCTATTTCCTTTAAAATTCCTCTAATGTGACAATATGTCTTGACTATAACAATTAGACCTAAGAATTGACAGTTGTATGTACAAATAGCATAACATTCCTCTATTCTTGTCAAAAAGAGAGATATTTTTTCACTGTGTGAAGCTAATTAGGCTGCCAAGCTAGACAGCATGAGTAATATTAGGAGAACCACGAGTCAAAATATTAAGGATTTTAATTAGCATGATGAATATTAGTACTTTAAAAACACTCGTACCAAATAATCAAAGGTGAATTGCTTTGGTAAAATTTAGATTGAAATAAAAGAACTAATCAATAATGGGAGACTAATATTGTAGCAAGGTAGCTAGGAAATGATGATTGTTACTGTACACTGATAATCCATGATAATAAAGAACAATAAATGGCTATCAATTTGAAGAGGCGTGATGAATTTGTGTGTGCAATGACGTCAACAGCAAGCTCTATGAAAAACTGGAATTTTTTTCAAAAAAGAAGGCATTGAATGAAAATAAAGTATTTCTCCAGAAAAAAATGTAAGCTGTATAAAAAACTGGAACGTTATCTGAAAAAGGAGGAATTGAATTTGGCCTCCAGAAAAACAGAAAATGGAGAAAAAAGTACTTGCCTGAGGAAATAATGGGAATTAAAGAAGTCACACCAATCAATATTTAAATAATGGCAAACAGGAACCCAGAAAGACAAAATACAAATATCAGAGGAATAAGGATAACATCTTTAGAATATGAAAACTCAGAAAAGACAAAAGGTGGAATTGATGATGACAAGCATTGAAAAGATAAAGATAAGAGAAAAGGAATAAAAAAGAAAGAAAATGAAAATGTCTATTGATTGTATTATCAGGGTTTGAAATTATTTTTGGACTAACGCCGGACACATGGTCAGGTCAAGTCCAATTTTGCTCGGACTGTGACAATAACAATAATAGTACTTGAATGTAGTCTCGAGTAGTTAAGTATGATTTCACTGGAAATAGTGATCGGACAAAATGTCCAGCCACCCAAAGATTTGGCCGGACGTAACCTATTTTTGACCAGTCAATATCCATTGACCAGCCTTTATTTTGGCCTCATTGTAAGAAATAAGAAAAAAGTAATGAATAAAGAGAAAATAGTAAATGAAGAAAAAGACAGTCCAGAAAAAAGGTAATGAAACCACCTATAAGACAAAGAATGAAGGAAGAGGAGAAAAGAGAAGGAAAGAGACAAAATAGCTCTAGAGAAAAAGAGGAAGAAAGCAAGAAAACAACGGAAGGATTTTTCAAACATCGAAATGAAAACATGTAGAATATTTTCACTTTGTTTCACTGATATTGAACACAAGATTTAGAATGATTTTCCCTAATGCATCTATGGTATACTCCATAAAGAAATAAATTATATTATTATCTGCCAAAAACTCGGATGTCTTGAATTATGTACAAGTTATATTATAAATGACAAGCTACAAAATGCATTAAAACTCCCCATGGAAATTATTCACAATATCTTTTTACATTCAAAAAACCCTTAAAAGCTTTAAACCCATTAAAGTATAACTCTTAATCTTTTGAAATGGTCATGAATGAGCTGGCGCTTATCTGGTGAAATAAGGAAGTAACTCAGTGATAATAACTACAAAAAAAATCAACAGCTTCTACATTTGTGCACACATTTTAATCACCTATGATTAAGTTGGAAAATATAGTACTTAACTTTTGATGAAATTCTTGAATACTTTTTATGCATTATTAATAGCAAAACTTTAGTACATACAGACAATATTGATGTGATGTTTATTTATAATTTGCTAATATTGGTGTTTCACTCATTAATAACTGATAATAAAGACATTTTAAACTCACGTAGTCAAACAATTTTTACACTTCATGCATGGATGGCAAGGGTTGCAATAAACTGATGCATCAGTCACTATAATTATTAACAAAAACTGCAAGTTGCTGGGCGATTTTATAAGGATTCTTTTGACAAGAAATCGATGCTCAAATGCTAATTCTTGTACATTCAAATCTATGTATCGTAAAGGAAAATAGATCACAGTAAAGATAATATCTAACTATGCATACATCCCCTTAAATACCCAAATGCTTTGTAAACTTGAATTTTGATAAGAAATAAAGGAAAATTGAATGTCAAATTAGGAAGGTATTACACTATGAAACTGTGGATTTTCTAAAACAGTACAAAATCCAACTGAATGACTTTCATAGATGAGTCTAGGATTTTAAGATATCTTACTTGTTATAATTAACTTATCAATATGATTACAATGATGTAAACAAAGTATGAATCTCTAACTAGGAAAAATTTACTTCATGATCATTTTTTTTTCCATGAAATGAATGATAAAGGTATACTTTGGACGCAAGAAGAGAAACTATTATTAGAA
This sequence comes from Phymanthus crucifer, assembly GCA_009858155.3. NCBI lineage: Eukaryota > Metazoa > Cnidaria > Anthozoa > Actiniaria > Phymanthidae > Phymanthus > Phymanthus crucifer. The sequence goes on from WUCR03035956.1 coordinate 3,351, forward strand.
CAGGAAATGTAAAAATGGCAATAGTCATTGTAAACAATATTGCATAAAGAATGATGACAGAAAGTACAAAGCTCATTGTCAGTTTGTATTCTTATACTTCGGCTAAATTTCCATAACTAAACACCAACAGTAGTTAGTTTTAGTTGCATATTGTTTCATTGATGTTTAATTTTTTAGATCAAGCTTTCAAGCATTCTATGAATTAAATCTGAGCAAGAAATCTTAACTTAAATGACCAAACAGCAAGGTGGATAACAAGTGGATATACTGAATCCTAACCAGTTGTTTTGAATTTTGTTTTTGAAGCCAAATACAGGCAGACTTCGGCTTCTTGCTTCAGGGAAAATGAAAGCCAATTACATATCTGATAGCTTGGAATATGATGGGTAAGGATTAACCAAAGAATTGACATCGATTGCATGGATTAAAGGACAATTCTTTAAGTATAAGTCACTTTGATTTAATCCAAACTGGTCATAACTTTGATGTTTTTTTTTTCACTTACAAAATGAAAGTTTCAATCTTAAAGTCTCTCATGGATTGATAGAAAAAGAGCATGTTACAGAGAAGTACACTTTAAATGAATATTTCTGGTTGTGGCAACCATAGGAGCACTTTCACGGTTTATACATTGATAAACACAAACCACAAAGCTCAAGAATGCAATAGAATTAACTCTGAGTAAACTAAAGTGGAAACTTTATAACCAGGTGCTATAATGTATTTGAATTCTCCAAAATATTTACCATTTTTATAGGAATAACTGATAGAATAGGATATTATATTAGGTGGGTATTGTGCTATTTGTAGACTCTGTATTTTGACTGCTGAACAGGGCTTTGGATTAGTTCGAGAGGGGGTTGTTCTAAAGACAATGGTGTGGTGCCAACCTCAGGAAGAGTGTAGTTGAGAAAATATAATTCAGCGTCTTATTTTCACAGATTCTAGATTTTACGAGAGCTCCAGCATTAGTCGTAAGTTAGGGTTTGAATTTTGAAGGCAATTGAGCGCTGTCCTCATAAGATATGGCAAAAGATGTTTTTCAATCCAAACAACACGAAGCTCTAGATATCGCCAATCGTATTTTGGGAATGTTAGTACAAACGTGCTGTTGATGGTGACTTTCTGAAGTCTAGAACACAAACACGAGGTTTTTTATTGTTCATCGGTCCTGCTAAGAAAAAAAGGTTTTTCACGTCGAGTTTTTCTTTTAGCTGCGTAAATATTTCCCGAAAACAATACACAAACTCTTTTCTATAAAACAAAAACACAGCTAGTAAAGTCAATCAGCCGAAGAACTGTTTTGGCAAAGATGCCATTCTACGGTCGCTCGTTCCACGAGAAAACCAATTCACTGCCACTATCCACCTCTGATACTAAAGCTTTAGGTGTTAAGAGAACGATATTTTCATCCTCAACAGCTATAAACATTACAGGTTGGATTGTTTACTTTTGAAAAACAACGTAAATACAAAATCCAAGTAAACGCCAGAGATGAGTAATTTATTCAAGTCGCTAAGGTTGTATCTCGGACAATGCTTTGTTGTTGATATTTTGCCTTTTTATCACGAATGCTCAAAACATTCGCCGAGAGTTTCGTGATTTATACTTGAAGCATCGAGGTGTGCACGATAATCCTGCTTGAATTTTTACCTTTTACAGCAATAAAAAATAATTTAGAACGTCAAGACTGTGCAAGAAGTAGAGCTTTAATCGAAGCGTACTTCCAAGGCCAAAATAAGGAGAGAAACACTTGGGGTTTTTCTAAACCACTATCAAGAAGAATTCCCTGTAACTTTAATGCAATGAAAATTGTATTAATAAAAAATACACATCGTTGTTAACACACGAGAATAATAATACGAGCCCTTTGACAAGAACAGAGAGTAAAATCCGACGCGTGAAATCCGATCTTGAATTGTTCAGTTGTTCCAGGAATAAAAGACTCGGAAGAGTATTTAGAGCACGAGTTAGTCGCGTTAATAAAAATACGAGCGACCAAAACAAGTTAATAATATGGGCAATCAGCGGGTAGGCTAAAATACTAGTGGCCAAGGTTCGACTAAGAGCGTAAATTAATAACTTAGTAGTGAAAGGCTCGTACCGCTCGTCTAGAAACGAAGAAACGGCGTCTACTGAACTTGCTTTGGCTGCACTATCATCTAACGATGCTTTAGCGCGACAGCGTAACAACAACCATGTAAAAATACTAGTCAAACGTAATAGAATGTTTAGATTTTGATGGAGAACGCATACAGAAGTCAAATGGTATTATAACCGGCGGTCTAAGTCCAATGTAGACTAGGTAGGTTACTGCCCTTGATCGAAGAGATCTTCTTGACCAAATAACACGCTATGTTTTGGGAATGCCTTTTGACATAAGAAAAATAAAATGTTCAAGCAAAAAGAACCTAGTTCTAGTAGTATTAGTAAGATACACATAGATGGTTTGTGAATGCTACAAATGATTAAAGGAATTAGAAATAGTTTGGTTGCTTGCCTGGTGGTCTTAGTGTGTCGTTGTAGCGGCTTCGAGTTGTCAACCACTGCCTTCGCATTCTGTGGCTCAGCGGAAATCCCTTGACGTTGGTTTCTCGTTCTTCCACCAGCGCTTGGCACATTGGGTTGTAACACCGATCGGTATTTATCCAACTCACTCTCTAATCTCCGTACTAGCTCGTCCTTTCGCCGTAGCTCTTGCTCCAATGCCATAATCCTGGAATCCTTCATTTTGAGTTCACTGTTCTTTTCTTGCAGCGCGTGCTGCAGTTCGCGCAAGCTACCCATCTTGCTGCCGGAGTTTCGTTGAAAACACAAACAACTAAAGGTCGATGATGTTCGCCGCCTCGAAGTATGTATCGAGGCTTCACCACCAGCCCCACCGCAAAGCATTACTGCACTGTAATCACCACAGCAACTACACCCGAACGGGATCCTGGGTAATATGGACAGGCTTAGTGGGGCCGAAGCTCAGATATGTGAGGAACGAATGGGCGATTTGAGACGTCGGCGGTAATCGATAGGGACGAAAAGCGATTCCTCTGCTGGGTTAGTCCTTGTGGAGCCCAAGTGCGCAGTGCGCATGAATAAGAGAATCGACAGCCCACTTATTTTGATGAGGAACCGGCGTTTTCGTATCCAATAAGGTTTCTTGAGAGAACGGATGAATAATTGGTCAGAGTGACAAGAGAACACCGGCTACAAGCAATGTCCTGTTGACTGAATAACATCCTCGGTGGTATTGCTGTGTTTGTATTCACCAAATGCCTTTATATTGTAGTGTCGCGTCCTCGGTACAAAGGTATTTCGGTGGGCTTTTTTGTGTTATAGTTAATCCCTCGGACTTTGATTGGTTAGCACTTTAAATTTGTTTTAACTCAGTCAAGATGCGGTCAAAACCACTGAATTCTGACTCGAGATGGTTCCTTACGACTTGTTCCCGTTGACCGTCATTATCTGATTGTAAAAACTCTTCAGATGTTCGACAAAATGGTCGATGATGAGTTCAATCCTACCACAATCGCTTTACAAATAAAGGCTCCCTCTCATTACTTATTGGCATTGGCATTTACTTTTCTCATTGTATAATTGCAATGCTTTGGCTGTACTAAATACGGTAGCCGGAGATGAGCTGGCAGATGGCAGTCCCGTCAAAAATCGGCTATTTTTTCCACCGTTCACTTGTGTCGATTTCCAAATTTCCTCGACGCTTGCGGTGGATGCGATGACTAAGTGATCCTTTTACACCTTTACGCTTTGTATAACACAAAGTTAGACCTTTTTCATTAAGAAGTTCCTGAGAAGAGGAATTACAAACACGACCTTGGAGCGCTTACCAGACACCACAGCTCTTTTCTTGATCCCGAATATTCAACCAAACTCCGAACAACAAAGGATGTATCTCCAAGAAAACTGCCACACGTACAGAAGTGTTCCAAGTACAAGCAACAGACAAGCAGAAAAAACACCCAAATGTCATTCAGATTCACCAGCCTTTTTTTAATAATTTGATATGATAATCAAGTGGCTTAAAGCATGAGTAAACACAAACAATCCATTTGGAATCCCACTCAAATCATTAAAAGCAAAATAATCCAAGATATTATGGGCTGCTTATAATACCAGACCTCGGGGAAAAAATGTGATAAATTAGTCGCGTCAACAAATATGACCTATGTGTAATTCCTTGAATTTTGATTCAAGGGATTTACAAGAAATTAAAAGGTCGTATTTTACCGTCCCTTTTAATATGATCTTATTTCATTTTTTTTTCTATTTTTCTGTTTGTGTTATATTTTTCATTTGTGTTTTTATCTCAAGCTGAGCCCTATAGCATATGCAAAAACGATGGAACAACAATATGATGTCTACATTGTCAAAAGTAGAACCAATATAAAACCATCTATAGTAGAGCATATGGCAGACAATTCTCTTATCGCTTCGCCAAACTAAAGTAACAAAACCTCCCTACTTAGTAATCTATTGATCTAAAACGTCGCTCCTTTAGCCAATGTAATAAACGAGGAGGTATTTTCGAGGGAAATGTCGGTGTCGGTGAGCTTGCATGTTGGGCAGAAGTTTGTGATAGAAAGTGATTTCATACTTGTCACTCCAGCGTCAGAACTATCTGGCATATTCACGACAAACAATACGAAGGGCTTGTAAAGTGATGAATTCAATACGCATTTCCGATTAGCACTTAAAGAGAGCATAATCTGGCTTCCGCTTATGCTCATTCCCTTTTCTTTCTTAGTTATTCCTTTCCCTTTCTACTGCTCTTGTCCTGGAAACGAGGCTTCCGCGGATTCAGATTGTGGGGAAGCACGTTTGACTTTATAATCCAGAATTTTCTCCAGACATGTTTGATAGCCACTGGCTATTTATGAGTATCACGAGTGCCTCGAAAAACAAAAACTTCCTTATCTATTTGTTATGACACTATTCTAGCAGTACAGAGCCCTCCATGCTGGATACCTCACCCCCTGCTAAAGTCCTACTGTTTTATCTTCTATAAACGTTGAATAATAAGATATTTTCAATAAAGTTTTGGGCTTTACAAAGCTATGGTCTACCCCTACCTGCGCATTTACCGCTTCTAGGCTACCAAGCTGCTATCATATTGTTTTTTTCCTACGTTGGATAGTAGGACTTTTCGAATAGGCTTTACTAAAGGCTTCTAAAGTTCTTCATTTTGGACACCTACCCTTGTCTACGTTATTCTACGCCTGCTAAGCTGCTATCATATTGTCTACGTTGGATAGTAAGACGTTTTGAAGAGGCTTTACTAAAGTCTTCAAAAGTTCTTCATTTTGGTCACGTCTGCCAAGCTTCTCCCATGCAATAATAAGATCTATTCAGTAAGCTTTTAGGCTTTATAAAGCTCTCTATTTTGGATGTCTATTCACCTTTTTGCGATATTCAACGCCGATATTTACAAAATGTGTCTATTCAAAGCTATGAGTCATAAACACTCATTGTTGAAATACAATTCAAATTTTTTCATAGTAAGAATTCACCTTTTAGAAAAATCTCCAATACATCACAGTAGATATAGTTTATAGCTTGTTCCATCAATAAAAGCCAGGTGCATCAATATGCCTTTCCCGCATTCCCTTGGGTGATCACGAAACAATGGTTTGAAATCGAGGCAGGCCTTGATTCTTTTCTTTATCAAGGCCCGCCTCGATTTCAAACCATTGTTTCACGATCACCCATGCGAATGCTGGAAAGTTCTATCGATCATATTATTAGAATGTCAAAAACGTGCAAAATGGTCATCATTATCATTTTGAAATTTGTCAAGGCGAATGATCTATAGACAGTTCAGTTTTTGCGTCATTCTTAAAGTAATACCCTCAACCTCTTAAGCCAGCTGGAAAAACAAATGACGACATCTTTAAGTGAACTCTTGAAGATTACAAAACGAGACTGACGCATTTCCTAAACCCGCTCTTGGCCTTTCGTGTAGGTCGATAACACTGCATCAAAATGAGAACCCAGTACACCTCGGCCGGACGAGTGCCATGTAACCCGCTTAGGGGTGGGGTAGGGGTTGTGCTATGACCATATTTACACGTGGAGCATGCATTCGTGAAAAGTAAGGTCTAATCAAAGCTCTCTTACCTTTCTTCCTTTTCGACTATTGCAGGTTGTGGCGTCGAATGCTGAAGTCGTTTCGCCGGCTCAGCTGACACGCCTTGCGCACGTGCCCGTGGGTAGCTTGGTGGAGGCATGACTGACATTAACTTTTCCGTCTTGTTTTCTAGCTCAACGATGGTGTTATCCTGTTCTCGTATCGTCATTACCTTTAGATAATATAAACCAGGAATCAGCTTCTCTATAAGTGTGCTTCCATTTTATCCGTGAAACAGTTTGCTGACAACTTTGCACAATTTAGTGAAAGTTTTATATTGAACAAAGACTAATCCTGACTAATTAGTGCAATTTCTTACAAAGTGTTTCGCGGTTATAATGGCAGCATTCTATTGGTTTGTTGCGCGGTCGTCTACTTTTAGCAACCGTCATAAGTGTTAGTCCCAGATCCTCTCGAACCCTCCTCACTGAAGAAACCCGAGAGGATCTGAGAACGACACTAAGAACAGCGTCCAAGAACACCAGTGGTTGTCCAGACGTCTAATGCTGGATACTAGACCGGAAACTGTTAAATTTAACTTGCTGTATGCTGTATGGACCATTCTTAGCTGGATTTGGGACTTATCGATTGTCTTTTTTTCTGCCAACTTGTTCTTCAGAGAGGGTCCTGAAGGGGTAAAATGGGAGCTGGGATTGGCCTTCTTCAGGGGCTGGGAAATGGGATTTCATGCACT
>WUCR03035988.1:0-10177 GCA_009858155.3 Phymanthus crucifer
AATGCTGTTCCCTGAAAACCTCGACCAATTTTCGTGTTTCGTGAGATGTTTTCAAGCAGCCATGTTTGTTTTGTTAGAGAATTTGGCGCATGCGCACACGTTTTTCAGCCCTGTTATGTAGATGGTGATGTCTACCAAACACCACAGGAGTCCCATTTGATGTTGATGTATCATCTTCTTTCATTCCCAGCCGTCCTGATGTCCCTCGCATGGTTGGTTTGTGCATCTCTTGCTATGTTTATAGCCCGGTACATGAAGCCTGTCTGGGGAGAGTTACTGGGTCTGAAGGCCTGGTTCCAGGTAGGTCTTTTACTCAGGGGGGAGGAGCACTGGAAAAATCGTTTCCTCTCCAGATCATTGAAGTCATTGCGAATTCCAACAAATTTCCATGATATTTCCAACCTTTTGGACACTTCCATGGTATGGAAATACCTTGGAAGTTTGTTGGAAGTATCATGGAAATTTGTTGGAAGTCGCAATGACTTCAATGATCTGGAGAGGAAACGATTTTTCCAGTGCGGGACGTCATCATTTGTACTGAGTACTGGTTGTTGCATCACTAGGTTCATCGTTTGCTGATGGTTTTCACGTTGCTTTTCACCGTCATCGCCATTGTGTTGGTGTTTGTTTACGTGGAAGGTTGGTCTGAGGTACGTTCTTCAGTATTAGTATTATTAATAGTGTACCAGTGTGTCTACGTACCTCAACTAACAGTTCTGTCATTGTTAGGATTACATGTTCCATTCAGTCATCGGTATTCTTGTTCTCCTCTTGACCTGCATTCAACCTGTCATGGCCTTCTTCAGACCCGGTCCAACTGCTGACAAGTAATGCCATCCTTATTTGCATATTCTATGGTCAATTATTAATCATTATTATTAGCCGAGTGGGGGAGGGGGGAAGACAGAGGAATGAGAATTTCTGTTCTTTATTATTTCTTTATATTAGTACTATTATTTGCTACAGTTTTGTTACTTCTTGTTATTTTTCTATTTCAGTCGCTTCATCTTCAACTGGGCCCATCGTTCCGTTGGTTTCTCAGCTCTCCTTCTTGCTGGTAAGGCGCATTTCATACTGCGCGTGAATCCAAGATAACTTATTCATAAACCTTCCTTTTTTCTCTGTATTTTTCCAGTTGTGAATTGCTTTCTCGGAGTATTCATGCCACACTTTGGAATAGAAGACATCGGCGTCTATCCCCTGATAGTCTATTGTGCAGCGGTCGTCATGGTCGTATTGTTTGAACTCATGCTACATCTGAGAACAAACAAGAACTCGTTTGAAGTCACCCAGGAGCCGAAGGCCGAGATGAAGGATGGGAAGGTTGAGGTGAAGACAAAGGCACCAGAGAAACCCACCGATAAGGTATTCACGAACTTGGTCACGTGATGTAGCGCAATGAGAAGCTAAAGGGCGTATGTGTGTTCTTTTCTTTCAGGATGTTCTTTTGAAGAAGATTGTGTTCGGGGTGCTGGTGCTTCTCGTCAGCGGTGCATGTCTGGCACTGATCATCTTGTTGAGTAAAAACAACAACACGGCATAAAATGACTCCTGACCATTCAGTAGCTCACTGAGAATATACTGTAAACGAGACAACAGATAAAGCTAGCTTTCACATACTTGTAGCACATTAAAATCTAGTAATCTGAACAACAATGGACCACATCAGATGTAGGGAATAGTTGGGAACTTTTGACAATTTGACAAGGACTCGTATGGCTATAATTTAGTGCTGAACACCATACTGAGATAGTTATAAGTAATAGATAGTATAGTGATATAGCTGTTTAAAAAGGTAGTTCTTTATCAAAAGTTTTTATAAGACATGTGTACCATTCGCTTTTGTCACACGACGACCATTTTGGTCAGTTTTGAATCCCCTGGCCCCCCTGCCCTCGCTTTGAGGCTTCTCAGAACGTTCCAAACAAAACGTTTTGCTCTCGTGGGAATAAACATGGTCGCTGTGATAAAGTCGATTCTTTCGCCTGTTTTCCACGGCTAAGCACTGCATCATGGGATATCAGTTTTCGTAGCTATTTGCGCATCAGAGGGAAACCAACGTGGACACTTGATGGCCGCCCCCCCGGACACGATGGCTATGTTTGCCTATCCTCACTTGATGAGGTTACTTAAAGTATGTGCGTTCCGACAACTCGGGATACAAGCGGCCAACAAGAACGTCATTAATGAAATTTCTTTCATTTGAATGGAAATTATCTTACAGGTATCCTCATAGAATCTCTCATCAATGTACAACCCATGTCGCATCAATATCATTACCAAAACCCGGGCCACAAGGATTCTTAAAATATTTTCCAAATGAGTTTATTAATCAATTGTATCGTAAGCATTTTCTGGAACTGCAGCCCTCTTGGCAACGATATTGGACCGGTAACAGACCTATATTTGGCTACCTTCATCATGGTTAACTTGAAAGCTTGTAACCAATTACTTGCCAAACGCTGAAGCTGTGCTTGTATATATACTGTAATCTATTTGGTAGGGAATACACATGTATTAGTTTCACAGCTCAATATTTATGGTAATGCAATGATATTGCAGACGGAAGTACAAGCTTGACACATGAACCATGTTTCCGATGACGTCATCACGTACTGGTTGGTGACCTTGTAGTTCGTGACGTAATTTTGTACATTTTTGGTTTCCGTAAATATCAGAAGAGAGAGATAAATGATACCTGGATAAGTAAATCTGTGAGAATTTCAATTTCAAGACACGGAATTACATGACAAAGAATTTTCAGCTATTCCTCGCAATTGCCATTTTGGTGAAGGACACAAACATCATCTCTTAGTGACTTTCTTAAACCCTTCGTGTCAACACAATAAGGGCCTTAATTCTTCCTAAATTAACTATTTACGGGAACAATACCATACACTGGTTTGCTGTAAAGCTGAGTGCGGCCTGCTCGCTCGGCTGCACATGAATGGGTTCAAATGTCTGTATTCATTTAGCTAACCAATAGCAATTAAGTATTTGATTGACAAGCCAATCAGCGTCGAGTAGTGCGACCATCAAAGCTATCCTTCACATCACAGATTCACATCCAACACCGACTCGCAAGAATCCAAAATACTCTTTCCTGAAATCACTATGTTTCACCATCCGAAACAACTAGCTGTACTTTAACACCCCTACAAGATTTTTGAAGAATTGGTCTTCCACTGTGAGGTATTTTTGCGTAAATTCAGGTACGTTTTAGGGTTTTTAGAGTGAGTTAAGTTTGTATTTATTTGGTTCAGTGGTTGGTGAACTATCAAGCATGACAACCAGCCATGACAAAAAATGCGATTTATTTACACACAAAACTTTTTCATTTGTCTAAATTTCTGTATATTTTCCCTTTGTTTATAAGCCCCTCTTAGGTTCTTAGCCATGACAAATTACCGAAAGTTTACTTGTGATAACGGATTGTAAGATTCTCGAATCGAAAGTCACGTCCTGTGAAGGGAATCCAATAATCAAAGCTAAATATTTAGCAGCTGATAGAAAATGTCGAAACAAGAAAAAAATTGTCTTCAAAAGAAAGGATTTTCGAATCCCAGTCCTGTTTTGAGCGGTTATGAAGGCTTGTTTACATGTTGGATAAGTATGGGTCACTAGAAGATCCAACTCGTCATTGTTATTGAAGTGGGAATTTGATAAATTTTCAAGAGATATCCTTTATATTACAGAAGGCAGTTTTGATAAGATCGGCATAGAAAACCCAAAAACTTTCCTTTAGTTCTTTATTCTTTGAGTAAGAGCGTCCCAAACCGTGATACTGACCTTTGGTTCTAAATGATCTTTCTCTTATTTCGTGGTCAGTGTAAGATGATTCCAAGATTGCAGACCTGACTCCAATTACAAACAATGATTATTTATCATATCTATTCGTTTAGGAAAACTTCACTGTCAGTTGTAGGGCTCATTGGAATATTGCTGCTGATAATATAATAGTCTGCATTATTTTCTGCATACATCATTATCCGTCATCTTTCTACAACATTCTTTTTGCAACATCTATTGTATTCCATGTTGTACCAAATACATTATTAATATCAGGATATATTTTTATCCTGCAATAGTCTTGTCACAGATTTATTTTTGAGCTCAAATCTAAAAGCGCCTTTTACGTAGTTAGAGCCAAAGTTTGATCATCTATGCATCCAACTTTTTTGCTAATGTTTACAATTGATTGCTATCTGTAGAGCCAAAATAGTATTTATTCATGAGACTATGTTTTGGAGAAAATTAGATTCATTTCCAAAATATGGAGCCTAATTCTGATCAGCATGATTTGGCTTATTGTTATTAATTAGGATTTGTATTGTTGATACTACACTTTTAATGAGGAGATATTTTAGATATATTGTGTGTATTAATGAGATTTGTAATACCAGAATTTTGGGCATGCTCTCAAAACTACAACATTTGCTAGGGATTACCTTCAAGATCATCAAGTACCTCATTCAACTTCTTTATTAGAATTCTTCTTACTTAACCATCACTTATTTAGCTAGGACAGGTACAATCATGTACTGATTGGACTCTCTACCTTAAAAACAAATTTGTAATGGTAATATTAGCACCTTTGGTTGGCTTTGACTCATCCAATTTTCACAACTTTTTCAGATAACCATTTCAGATAGGAATATAAAGAGCAATAGGTGTCATAGCTTGACACCATGTGTCTTGTTCTTACATGTTACACAATTGGATATTAACTTGCTCACAATATGACAATCCTTTTTTCCAGCTCAGACATTGCAAATGAAATCTAAGGTAACAAAATGTTGTTAGTATTTTATGGATATAAGTTCTCGTATCCTTGACAGGACCCCAAGGACAACAGTGTTATGCACTGATGGTTTATATCCTGTTTTAATATTCATATTTAATAATATTATTATTATGCTCATCAAATGTACAGACAAATACATCGGCAAGTGGGGGACTGTAGACACTTTCCCAATATAATGTTGATAAATTAGCAGAGCATACAGCTTATAAGACAGAAGCACAATGTTTGACGTCTGGACAATTTCTAATGGAAACACAGACCACAGACAATACTGACAGGAAGGATGACAAGTTGGAGTATTAATTTTATCACAGAACATTTTACAGGATAAAGTTACAGAATTATACCTAACATGCTGAATTTGCTTGCTCAGGATGGTAAAGATTACCGGTATATGTCTTCTATGTCAAGTATTCAAATATCTTTTACATTGTTATCGTAAAAACCTACAATATCTCAATATTATTGTCTGTCAGTGTGTCAATTTAAATGCAAAAATGTTATTGTTATGACTAATGTCTACACCAGATAATAATGCACTTTTATATCATACAAAAGTCGATCCTTTCAAAGAATTCAGCTTGTACTCTTGATCCTTTTAATCTGTTTGAGCATGAAGGCTATGCAGCATCCATACTTGATGGTTGCCACTGTTGTTTTTGGTATTATCTTTTGATAATGATATAAAAAATCAATAGCAGCAGAGGTTAGGGTTGGTAAACCTTGACTTCCTAATGGGTTAATCTTTCCTTGGTCAAAATTGTGTTATAGGTTTGTAATACTCTGGATGTATAGGTACAAGTTACTGGAGCACATTCAATAATTAAGATACTCTGGAAATGCCTCATTTGAATGTCTTTGAACAGCACCTTTCCCTGTTCATTTCTTCATCAATTGTATTTCCCTTCACCTATCTTGATACTCCTTCTCCTACAATTGTCTCGTATGGAACTATTACCTTGTGACCCAGAGAGACGAAAACAGGATTCTGACAGCAGTAGTTGTAGTAGTGTCCAGACATAGCAAGAGCAGTAGCCTTGGTTAGTGCCAGGGGCAGTCTTCATATGGTGGCAAAATTATAGACTTACATTTTTTGCTCTGATTTAGTTTTAATTAAAACAACCTCAAGTCACCATACCTATAATTAGGTATTAATCAGATAATGTTTACCATTGCCTTCATTGCATTGCAATAGAATTCACCTAATAGGCATTAGTAGCTCTATTTTTTGTTTTGTTTTCATTTGTTTTTGGAAGGGGATCTAATGATATATATTCTGAAGCCATTACATTTTGTTATGGGGCTATAACGGTACCTGTGTTTAGCAGGTTAGACAAGGTCCTTCTCTCTTTGTTAACCAGGACAGCAAGAAGGAATCAATTTAGATGTATCATACGGGGTCTTCATCCGTTATGTATTCTCTAAACTTTGCTGTACAGGTTTTGCTCATATGGCAGTAGATTTCATGACTTGATATGTTGTGGCACATGTTACTGTCATGGTGCAGTATTGCCAACATCTGCTGAACCAATTACTATGCCTGTTACTGAGGTTTTGGAGGAAGGGCTGTTGCATGTCCAGTTTTCCCCAGAAAAGCAAATCGAAATTACATATTTCGATATATTCATTGATCAAATGTGCTAAGTTAGTTCCTTCCCCGCCCAGGATTTGAAGACTTGACTACTGTATTATCACAGTCATGGCAAAGCATTAGTTTGTTAATGCTGTTCCTAACTATTGTTTCTTCAATTGCTCATTTCAGATAAAGTTTCAAAGTCATCGTTGTCTGTGATCATGGAGCGCCTATGCAACTTCATCAGCATCTAGTGGTGTGCCTGTTGGTCATAAGCAAGAGCTGGTGTTGGTTATTACTGTAGTGAGGAATGCAGAAAAGACTTGTGAATGGTCCTTCACATCCTTCCTCCCTTAAGCACAATAAACCCGTTAAAAAGACCAAGGATTTTGGCTGGCACAAGAATGGTACAGTAGTCCAGGCAAACAACACTCATGTAGAGAATGATGTCTACGATGACGAAGACTTAGATATTGCACCGTATGTAGTTCGAAAAGACAGACTGATTCTAGAATTAGAAAGCAGCTTGGCTGAAATGGATGATCAGTGTGACAGCGCGTTACGACTGGAAGAACAAAAGACAGCAGCAGAAGAACAGAGAAATGTACTTTTACGACAAATCGAAGCGGCCGTGTCTGAAATCCAAGGGCATGTGCTGAACGCGCGTGAAATGGAAATTGAGAAGAAAGCAATTGAAAACGAATACAAGGAATTGGAAAAACAGGTGGAACACTTACGTGCACTCTTGGATGGTAGAGAGGGAGATAGACAATGGAATCATGTGGATCTGTTGGATGGAGATGAGTCCATGCGCGCTAGTCTAGCGCATGCTAATTCCAGGAATCAACTCTTAGAAAAAGAGGTGAAGAAGTTGAGGCTTGCCAATGAACGGATGCATTTGAGAGAGAAATCAAGTAAAGGATCAGCAGATGCGGAAAAGTTGAGAAAACAAAATGAAGAATTACATAAACTTCTACAAGCAGCTGAGGAATCAGAAAATAACATCGCACAGGAGCTGGCCACGTGTCATCAAACTATGGCGCAAATGAAACAAGATTATCAGCAGCTGAACCAAGAGAAGATGCGTACTGAAGCTGAGAAGAACACGATTGCACTGGAAAAAACCGAGCTGGAAGCAGAAGTGAAGAAATTGCGCGATTCACAAGATAAACAGAACGCTAATGTAGTACAAAAGGTGAGTTACTAGGCAATACGATAACTGATGCGTTAGTACGTATGGCGCCCAACATTACAGCATCCATGGTGCGCGAATCTTTGAACTTTACAGACCTCTGCCCGCATCATATACTTTGGAAGGTTTGCTGGCAGTTCTTAATTCGTTGCGGTCTGTCAGATATTCTTTTGATGTTAGCGGGGGATGACAGGGATATGATTGAAAACTCCGCTTCTGAAACACCATGCCAGGGTTTTTTCCCGCCAAGATTTCCGATATCCTGCAAGGGAAACAAGTCGTACTCACCTTACGTCACGCGCTCAAACACAGAGGACGAGTACGACATGTGGTAAGTCTACCCGCATCAGTATTCTCCGCCATTGATCATTGCAGTGCGGGTGATGTGGTAAACTGCGTACTCCTACGGTGACCTGGTCCTTCAGATTATTTTTTCGCGCTCTCGCAGTAGTAAGAGAGGACTTCTATTGTAGCACATTTTCTTTTATTCTACACTAGTATGTAAATGAAATGATATCCTAAAATACTGATTAGACGTTATTGGGTTGGTTTGTCAGGACTCTGGTGCTCCCAGCAGTAGACTCGAGAAGGAAAAGAACATTCTACAGAAAAAACTACAGAAAAACGAA
Organism: Phymanthus crucifer; assembly: GCA_009858155.3. Taxonomy (NCBI): domain Eukaryota; kingdom Metazoa; phylum Cnidaria; class Anthozoa; order Actiniaria; family Phymanthidae; genus Phymanthus; species Phymanthus crucifer. The sequence goes on from WUCR03035988.1 coordinate 8,199, forward strand.
GATGAACGAGAAGAATTAGAAAACCAGAACAATGAACAGAAGAAGCAAATTGAAGAATTACAAGCTGAAATCAAGGGACTCAAACAAGGCAAAACTGGAGGAGAAGAAGAAACAAAGGCCAGTGAACAACTGAGACCAGCACTGGAGAAACTGAACAAAGAAAACTCTGAACTCCATGTTGAGTTAGAAAAGGCCGAGAAGGAAATAAGTGCACTGAAAATATGTCTAGAGGAAGAACGCGCAGTTAAACACAGTGAAGATGTTGTTGTTGTGGAAAAGAACGAGAAAACCAAAACAGAAAAAACGAAAAAGGGTAAAATAGCCAAGAGCAAAGAGAAAGATGCCACCAAGAAAAGTAAGAAGAGTTCTGCTAAAGAAGACAAGAAATCCGATGAAAATGGCGAGGATACCGAGAGTTTGAAGGAGGAAATTGAACAGTTGACTAAGCACAAATTCAACATGGAAAGTGAGTGTCAGGCTCTGTCTGAAACGGTTACCAAGATTGCTGGAGAGAAACGAGCCATGAAGAAAGAAATAGAAGATTTAACAAACGAGAAAGAAAAACTGGAAAGGAAAGTCAAAGAACTAGAGTTTAAGATACGACAACTGGAGTTGATCAAAGCACGCAAGGAGGAGCTGGACAAGAACCATGCTGAACTGCAAACACAGCACCAGGAAGTGTCTGCCGAGCTGGAGAAAGCGAATGAAGACAACGCGATGGTTCACAACCAACTAGAGAGAACAACTGGCGAGAGAGATACCCTACTGACAGAGAGAACAGAGTTCCAGGAGGCGCTGGAAGCCATCAAGAAAGAAATGGAAGGAGTACGAAAAGATGTAGCCAGCAAAAGTAACGAGATCAAAATACTGAGGAAAAAACATGAAGAAGAAAAGAGAAGATTGATTGGAATGAAAGATGGCGGTGATAAAGAAATGAATCGATTGCTGAATCAATTGAGGGGAATATGGGAAAAACTGCGGCTGGATACTGAACCGGAACCCGATGAACAACAGGTGGAAGCAAGGATTACCAAGTTACAAACTGATGTTGAAGAGCTGAAGAAGGAGAAGGAAGACTTGGGGAAATCCAAAAAGGATCTTGAAGAGAAACTAGAAGGGGTGGAGAAAAAATCCGAAGAGCTGTTGGTGGAAAGTGCTAAAGCTAATGATATGGCGATGGAGAAAGCTGTTGAACTGTCACGAACCAAAAGAGCCTACGAGAAGAAAATCGACAAATTAAACAAAGAAAATTCAGAATTTAGGAAAAAACTAGGTGAACTTTCTCCAGCGAGATCGCCCTCGCCACGCATCTCGCCTGAACCTATCCAGGCACAAAATGCGCAAAGTGTAGAATCAGAATATCCTGGCGCGTCATCTGCTGAGCCACGCCCAGTACATCCACCACAGGCTTCCTATCAAGGAAGCTCAGGTCCTCGACATCACCCAGAAGAGAGAAGACCTCCCCCTTATACCGGCAGAGGACACGGCGTCCCAATACAACCTCCTCCCTACCCGATGACGAAACGAAAATCGATGGATGACGTTGTGCTCCGAGGGCAGCAAAACGAGCGTTACTTGCCTCCGTACCCAGGACGGCCGCGGCGTACATCTGAAACACGACCACAGAGCGGGTCTGTTGTTACTGTTGTTGGTGGGGCTGTGGCAGGAGAGAGACAAGATGTGAGGAGGACTAACGCCAACTATAGTTCATTTCCCAAGGAGAGAAGGAGAAGTCATGGAGGACAGGCGTACCCTCAGAGATCTGCAGAGGAGGGGTGAGTAGGATACCTATGTATTGTCCATGCTAGTCCATGAGGTACTTCATGTATGGAGCACGGTCATGGTACACTTGAAAACAGGGCTGAAAAACGATCCAGCGGTTGCTAGTAAAATCGCGGGCTTACCTTTTTCCTATAAAAATGCCTATGGTTTTGGAAAAATCTCAAAACCTTCCACAAAAGTCCAAAAGTTAAGATCAT
>WUCR03036099.1:0-7500 GCA_009858155.3 Phymanthus crucifer
CGGAAGTTGGAACATTGCCCGATCAAATTGCAAGGTTGGTGTTTGCGTCGGAAACGAACGACTGGTATGACTGTAGACCTCTCGCCCTCATAGCCAACGAGTAAATAGCCCATTCGGCCTCATGGGCTATTGACTCCTCGTAGACCAATCAGACTCTAGGATGAATTGTTAATTATATTTTTTATCTGCCTTGTATTTTTCCTTGGCTCTCTTCTTGTTAATTTTCTTTCTCATCCATCCATTCATCCATCCTTCCATCCATCCTTCCATCCATCCTTCCTTCCATCTATCACACTCCCATCCATCCATCCACCCATTCATTCTTACCTTCCTTATCGACTTCATTTATCATGTCATCCAGTTCTTTTTTCGATGATTTTTCACCGATCGAATTCATGACTTCCTCCAGCTCGTCCGTGCTGATCGTCCCATCGCCATCTTTATCAAACATGTTAAACACATCCTTCATCTCTATGTAAAGAAAAACAAGATCCAGACCATGAGATTTTCTTCGGAAACGTTAAAAAAAAATAGATTTTGTATGACTGTGAAAAGTTTAGTGTCGCTCTAAAGCCTTGCCGCAACAGTGGTGTTTGAGAAATCTGAGCGTCTTTCTCTAGGTGCGCACAATGTGACTGGTTTGTGGCCAGGCCCTTCGTGGGGGATTGGGAAGAGAACTTCCTTGAGAGAGCCACTATCTGGCCAACTGGTTTGTCACTGCCGTGTCCTTGTGTTGTTTACCCATTAAGCAGTTAACCGGAAGTAAGACTACCATTTACATATTCCTCTAAGAAATTGGAATCGCTGGATACGCATGTGCAAACTAAAATCCTTACCTTTTACTTGCTCCTTTGACATTTCATTTTTCTGAAACGAAGAATAAGACGTCAAATCCGCTGATGGGATAAGAATGACAAGCTTGTATGACAAAAAGGGGATTCTGACAAAGTAATTCACCACACGGGAAAACGAGATCAAGAACATTTTATCCCCAAAAGAACGAGATTGATCACGTGACGGCAGTCACATCGGATACAAAAATACAACGAAATGCGTGGACATATTTAGCGGTCGCACCGCTTCTGAACATGCAATGTAATTGGATACGGAGCCAGATTGAGACGACGAAATCTATTGTTTGTTTTAGCCAATAACAGAAGCACTTCCGACGAAGTGAAGGTACCGAATGTAGACCCTCTTATTTGTCTTGTCATCCAACATGGCTGCCAACTGGTTTTGAAAATGTCAAAAATTCATATGCAGATGATTTCAAGCTGTCGTCTCTAATCCAGCCAAAAATGGATTGTTGTCCGAGAGGTCATGCAATGGTATCATGTTTTTGACGTCACGGGATCTATAAGTAAAGCGTCAACTGCAAGTGACCTTATAAAGAAATCCTTAGCAAAATCTATGAGCCAAGCCCCCGTAAATTAAAGTCTTTAAAACATATTCCGTTGCATGTCTGCAAACAATTTTTTGGTTTTCAGAAATTGGCATTCATTTTCTATTTTGACATAAAATAATTATTAATATTTGGCAAAAAATTATTATCTTGCAATCGAGTCTCTTGCTCATGAATACAGAAGTGTTGGCAGCAATAGTAAAGGCAAAAACCAAAGAATACTGTAATCTGGAGACCGACAGTTAATGACGGCAATATGGCTTGAATAACTTCTCAGAATATGCAATATACTAAGACAAACAATGCTTTCGATTAAACGAGTAAAAGTTCCAGGAATTAAAACAGCTTGCAAATAGTTAATATAATTGAAGGTCCAAGATAATAAGTCTAAACAATGAATATTGCAATATAGTTTGATGTTTTAGAGATTAATGTCTGGTTCAATGGAGAACAAAGGTTGAAAATGAATCTACAGTCTTTATACTCGCTACGGAACAGTCGACTGTAGTAGTTTGCCAGTTGTGCCGTATACAATGGATTTGGCTCAATGAGGTTCACAATCGCATCTGCCACGGTTCACAAAATGCACAAATAACTCACTTATATTGAAAATAACACAAAGATAGTACACTAGAAATGATCTTTACTTACCCAACCCATGGCTGCGTTTTCTGAGAGCTTCAAGAAAGAGAAAGGTGGAAATCTGGAGGGTTCTACTTCTGGAGACTTAGTGATGGCATGCAAGACCTCGAAGAAAACACTTTCTCGAATTCCCATCAATTGATTCCACGCATTTTTGTGGACTGGCTACTCCTTGGCGAAGAAATTTCCAAGCAGGGGAGGGGTACAATGCCTCGAAAATAAACACCGATTTTCGTTCACTTTTTTCAAGTCTTTTAGATCATGTGGTCATAAAGTCAAGAAGGCAGGTATAGAAGATGGGCATGAAAAAATATAGGTGCCGGGATTAAGGAGTTTATGGGAAAAATACGGACGAGAAATATGCCGTCCGTGTTGACCCCGGAAAGAAAGATTTTGCTTGTAGAATTATTAACATGACACTCTTGATTAACAATAACATTTGGATTAATTGACCAGACGGTTTCCAATCTGTTCGCCAAGACGACGGTCTAGTCAAAGGCATACATCAAGGGTTTGGAATTAAACTTTTAAGGAGAATGTAAGCTTTGTGTGTGTGTACTTTTAGCTTGATGGTTTATCTTGGCTTCGAAGAGAATGCAATGTTGCTTGTCATGGAGTAGCGTGACAGAGAAGATAGGTCACAAATAGTTAATGATTTGATTGGATTCGCAAGGATGGGCTGCAATGTCAAGCTGTTTTTCAGCTTGCAGCAAACGAATACAGCAAAACGGCATTGGACTGATTATTTTCCTTAACTGCAGTGGTGTTTCTGCTTAAGGTATGCGATTCTTTTCTGTAACAACAAATATGTCATCACCAGCTTAAGACGTCCCCTCTGTTTGCTCTTACCGAGCTGTCGGACACCATTTTCCATGCCATTATTACATGCATACCCCAAAGCTTTTGTTTTATATACCAATGCATCATCAAATGATGACTAAAAGAAGGGTACAGCACTAAAGGAAATGGCATGTGGTTCCGAGAGGAACAGCGACTGGCCGATGGCATTAATGCCCTGATTCGAGGAAGAAGCCGCCTTGGACGAATAGTAAATCTGGAAAATACTTTTATTTTATACTTACAGTAAAAAAGCAAAATTGCAGGACAGCAGTTTTTCAACAATTTCTTTCAGTGCTTCTCGAAAATGCTTACAAATGCTACAGGGAAAATTCTAGTTTACAAAAATTGTACAAAAGCGAAAATCATAACCATAAATACAAAGAATACATTTATCAAAAGGAAGCGGCGACATCGGGGATTCTTCATTTTTTTTTAAAACTGATTTTCAAGAAATAAGAAAAAGAAAAAAATGAGCACAATCAAGATAACGGAGTCCAACACATCCATCATCGTTTGCTGCTTGGTCTGCGTGAAAATAACTTCCCTCCCCGTCCAAAGGCGTTTTCAAGGTTTCTCCAGGAATTTCTACTGCATCTTCCTCACGAATTCTGAAGAGGAATAAACAATCCAAGAATTTAGCTGAAAATATTTGATAAAACTGAAAGATTGGTTGACTGCAGTAGTTAAGCCCTTTCTTCTGGCTTGGACGGATTTTTTTTCCATTTCAGCTCACTTGCTTTTCCCTTGAGAATAAATTCTCTTTTATGAATTGTATCCTTCTCTCCATATTTCAATTCCTTCTTATTCCCAACCTTGATGAAAGAGATATCAATACTCAAGGGAAAGGCATGCAGTCTGTATAGACCTCAAGCATAATGATGTTTCATACCTCTAATAACACAAGCCTTTTCAAACTTTCTTTTGGTATTCAAATGTTAAAACTCCCGTGAGAATTTGAAGAAAATAGAGGCTTTGCACCATCACATGATCAGGAGGCAGGAACAAAGGATATTTTCCCTTTGGGAAAATACACACTTTCTCATGATTTGAGTTCAGATTCCACTGTTACTGCTCCCTGTCATTGTTGCTTCCACGTGATCGTGCAAAGCCTCTATAGTAATAATTAAGAAAAGAAAAGAAACTACTGAAAGGGATTGTGGTATTATAGGTATGAAACATCATTATGCAATGGGGCTATAAGGGTGTGTTCACTGCAGCCATGCTGGTGCCAGAAACAATGCGAAAGGGAAAAATTTCTTTTGTGTAACCAACTAACATGGCTGCCATGAACACACTCATGAACACACTAGTGGTAAAAATTAATCCCAAGCTGAGAGGGATGACAAAAAAAAACAAACAAACAAACTTTTACCTTCAAATTTAAATTCTCCTCGCTTCTGTGGGTCCAAGACTTTAATAATACTTTCGATGTCATTGTTGGTGAGTCTTACTCCATGAAGCTTTTTCAGAAGTCCTTTGAAATCATCGCATCTCATAACTCCTCTCCCACTCTGGTCCCAGGCATTGAATGCGTCAAGAACAGATCCTTCCTCTTGCTCCTGGGCCATCTTCTTTATCATCATCTCACAAAACTCATCAAAGTCAATCTCACCACTGCCTGGAAATGTCAGAATGGAAGCACTGATTTATAAACTCATCCACAAGGACTGCAGAGTAAACTAAAAATGGGAGGGGGCTAGCTAAGAACAGTATGTGGGCAAAAAAACAAAAGTGAGAGCAAGTCCTCGTGACTTTATCCTTCCTTCCTATCTGCAAAAACCAACCCTGATTCAATCAAGGCTGTGCTCCGTGGCCAGACACCAGTTGTATGGCAGCTGCCAGAGGTGCACTTGTATGCCTTCGACTTCACATCGAGCTGCATCCCCAACAATTTAGCTACTGAGCTGAAAGTGGGGATGATCCAACCCCATTTATTTATTTATATACAGTGTGGAAAAGACAGCAATTGGTTAAGATTTTCAAATATCTGCCTTGGATTCATTATAAAGGTGCATGGAGTAAAATATCAATAATAACATAACTAAAATGTTATGGGGATTAATGGCCAGATTCCATTGAATTTCAACATTTTTAACTCATTTCATAATGTTATATAATAAACAGAACAACATGTTTGCTTGGAGATACGAATTTTATCTTTCCGTGTCGAAAATATCTCACTTGTTTGCTGTGCTCACTCTTGGGATATCATTCCAATACTCAAGGATAAAATTCATATCTCTGTGCGCCCACATAATATTCTCTATATATCAATTTAAGGGAAAAAATTGCTTATTCCCCTCTCAAGATCTTACTAGAGGGGTAAATGAATTATGTATACAACTGTCATCCTTAGGTTTACATGTGAGAGATGCATTAAGAGAACATTTAATGATACTAGAATTTTTTAGTTCCTATTGAGGCTTACTTCATGTTAATTAATAAATATTCTGAATATCCAATATACCAGATTCCTAGAATGATATTATTAAAATTGCTAGCTGCCGCTGCCATTAAAAAATTAAATCATACTCACCATCTTCATCAACCTCGCTGACCATATCTTGAAGTTCTTTCTTGTCAACTTTCTCTCCAAGGTTTCTCATGACAAGTTCCAACTCATCCACTGTGATGGTGCCGCTACCATCAACGTCAAACAATGAGAAGGCATCTTTGAATTCTGAAATCCAGAATGGACATTAGACACAGTTCAAACAGTAGATGTGAGTTTTTATAGCCAAAAAAGGGACTTACTGCGATTTTCATAATTATACGGACAGTGAAGTTCAAATACCAACGAGCAAAAGAGCGTTTTCTCTGCCACCAATCAATTATAATCAGTCTGTACCTTTTATATTTTTGACTGGCAGCAGCGAAAAAGCAAATTCCAGCGGGTAGCTGTTAACTTCGGTGTCCACATAATTATGAAAATCACAGTAAATCGGGATTCTTAAAAGTAGCAGGATGTGAGTTTATAGCCTTGAATCTAGTTGATGCTACAATTTCTGCTCCCCTTTTCTATCCTATGAGTGAGGCCAAGCCCACATGCACACGACTTTTAAGAATTTTAAGAATCAGTTTCAAGATGTGGCTCAAATACTTTCCCAGTAAACGAACTCATGAACTTCAATAAAAATCAGATGCATTATTTTCTTGAGGGTTAGCCTCAAAATATGCAACCTATGTTCATTATAATTACCAGGACAATGAAATTTAAAAATATTCTGATTGAAGTTCAAACGTTTTTGCTCTCCCTGTTAGCATTCATATTTCTTAAGCATACTTGAGGCTAACCTATGTACAGTTTCAGGAATCTTATGGCCCTTGTTTTTCCACTCAACCCCCACCCCAGGGGAGCACAGGTGCTGTAGATGCCTCCGTAAGTTAATGCTTACTATTTTACCCTATTATCTATGGATTAGTTTACAGAGACCATACCTTGCCTTTGGGAATCTGTTAGGGTGAACTGTCCAACCTAAAGACACATCAATCAAAGAAAGAGATTATTTTATGAAGTAAATGGAGTAGAAAACAAGTTTCAGCAATATCCGAGTTGATAGAAGATGATAGACATCTGTCTAATTATGCACAGAGCAAACTGCACTTCAAATTCTTGGGATCGCAGTTGACCAAAACAGTTCAAAAAGACAGATAATTAAATATATAGACCCAGTTGGTTCGGACTACACGCCAACATTCCATGCTCCGATTTCTATCGATGCCATTCCATCATTTCGTTATTATCCAAGAACCAAAAGGTCAACGAGGTGGTAACTTTGAATAATTACCGAACAGCGACGAAACGATTATCATGTTGTATCTCAGCATTTGTAAACGATATCTTGATGGATCGAGCCAAATTTATCTTAACATGTATTGGCAATTAGGTCTTTGAAATTCCTTCTTGTCTTATTGCCTTTTTTTTTTTTACAGATTATAAGAAAAGTTTCATGAATAACAAGCGATCAAACAAATCCAGGAAACAATAACTAAATTCTTCTCGGCACGTTTTTTAGTCACTTAAAGAGCGAAAAAAGCCCTGAGAAATGTCCGAGATTGGAGGTTACACATGTGTTTGGATGATGCTTTCTTTGCTCTTCTTCTGATCCACAATCATGTATAGGAATTCAAAGTTTTCAGCTAATTGTAAACTATGTTCCCATGGCTAATTGATATTATGAATTCATCGATAATTCTGTTTGGAGTAACAGTAAAATACAAGCCATTTTTTCTTCCATTATTTAGGTATGAAATCTCTAGATATATCGTAGATTCTAGCAGCATTTGACAAAGATTTCCATGGGCATGGCTACCGACAACCACACACGACAAATATTAGGCAGATTCTGTTGATCTTCTGGGTTCGAAAAAAGCGTTTGATTTGAGCTACGAATTTTAAATCCTCAATAAACAGTAACAAATTGATGACTAGAGATGGAGGGAGGAACTAAGATTTGCTTACCATTTTGAAATCGAGTGGAAATATGCAACCAGAAAAGAAGAGAGTTCGCACACAGTATCCTTGCTCCCTGTAGCTGAAAAGTATGTACACTTGGAGTTACGTATTAGAATCCAACACTTCTGATTGGCTGATGACAATCTACTTATCTGCACCC
>WUCR03036192.1:0-10163 GCA_009858155.3 Phymanthus crucifer
TGCTTGCTTGCTTGCTTGCTTGCTTGCTTGCTTGCTTGCTTGCTTGCTTGCTTGCTTGCTTGCTTGCTTCCTTGCTTGCTTGCTTCCTTGCTTCCTTGCTTCCTTGCTTGCTTCCTTGCTTGCTTCCTTGCTTGCTTCCTTGCTTCCTTTCTCCCTTCCTTTCTCCCTTTCTTCCTTCCTTGCTTCCCTCCTTCCCTTCCTCCTTCCTTGCTTCCTTGCTTGCTTGCTTACTTCCTTTCCTTCTTGCTTGCTTCCTTGCTTGCTTGCTTACTTCCTTTCCTTCTTGCTTGCTTGCTTGTTTGCTTCCATCCTTCCTTTGCTTGTTTCCTTTTCCCTTTCTCTTTCTTCCTTCTTACTACGAAAACCTTATCTGTACCCCTTCCCCCCAGATGTATTTCAACATCTCATACAAAACTTACTAAACCACGTGACTGTGTCTTTCCAGGACATGGAAACAAACGAGAAGGGTCAACTACAAGTAACCCTTGAAGGCATTGGCCTCAAGTTTTCCACCAAGAGGGTGAGCACTCCCGATATGATCTCTTTTCGTGAAACGTCAATCTTGTCCCCAGAGCCTGCGTTCCTGTTGATCAGCACCAACAAACAACAGGCTTTGCTTGCAACTGTTTTTTTACGCGTTCTGATTGGTTGAAAAGACAATAGAAAATCCTCACAACGGATATTCTATTGTCCTTTCAACCAGTCAGAACGCATCAAAAACGGTTGCTCGCCATGTTGATTGACAGTCATGTCACGTGATAATGACCAAGTTTATTCCTGTCTCCAGGTTCACATCGATCTCTGTCACATCAGAAACTGCTCGACGCAGAAAGGCATCTTTGTTCTCGACGAGTTTGGTAAGTGTACAAGATCTGAAGTTGATTCGGCTAAGGGGGGGGGATATTTTCCTATTTAACACCACGTGTCCTTCCCTAGAGTATAATTTCTTTGTTTAACGGTTGTACAGGAGAAGACACGTGAATATGAATACAACGCAAACAAAGAATCGTATTCTCAAGAGAATAACACGTGGTCTGAAATGGTTGCACATGAGAAGACACGTGAATATGGATACAACTTTAAACAAAGAATCTTATTCTCAAGAGAATGACACGTGGTCTCAAAAAAAACATTGTGACGAAGCAAATAAGGTCTAGGCTTACCTTACATTTGTTTTATAAATTTCGTTTAATTTCAGTTCCTTCAACGCAACAAACTGTTGAACATCGATTCAAATCAGACAAGGTAACTCGCCTTAGGAAATTCAATTAACCATGATCCCTTGCTCGCCTAGTGTTCGGCGCATGCGCAGTAAGAGGAATCTGCGTCGGCTCCCGTATTCTCTCCTTGCGAACAAAATATTAAACACGGATATTCTTATTTTTGTAGTGCAACGAAATATGCTATGCCGTCCTATGTCTATTCTCTTACGTCGCTGCCTCCAGAAACACAGACACGAACAATGGAGCACCAAGCAAGACCCGGTAGGAGAGGGGTGGGGCAAATTGTTTTCCCGAGTTACTCAGGGAGACTGGTGCAGAGAGTGATTCGAGAAAGATTGGTACCGGGAATTCCAGAAAGGACTGGGAAATAGTCTCTCAGGAGGTCTGGTACCGAAAGATTGCTAAATCATTTTTCTTAAAATCGATGCAATTGATAATGAATTGTGAGAAAATTTTAAATATCGTCACGGAAACCACTGGAAATAATGTATTTATAATATAATGACAGGAGAAAAATTATCTCTCTTGAGATTACTCAGTAGGGTCGTGTTGTGCTAAAAATGGGGAGGGGGAGAGGGTGGGGGAATGGCTGTCATACACGTGTTAGATCACTTGCTGTTCAAAGTCACATCAGAAAAAAAATCCAAGATTCATTCGTATTTATTAAAATATCAATTTAATATAGCACATAGGTAGCTTACGTGCGCTGCCAATGTATTTGGGGTCAATAGGCCTCTTGCAAGAAAAGGTCACGTGAACCCTCCCCTGAGAAAGAAAGGAGCAGCTGTGTCATAATGAAAACGAGAAATGGAGAAGGCACCTCATTATTAAGGTGTGGTGATACGTGCAACAAAATCGTGCAACTCGTCGCGCAACTGTGTTGCGTTGCAAGTTGCTGAGCAAATGTTGCTCGTATTACCACCCTAATTTTTGTTGCGCGACTTTGTTGCACAAAGTAGAAGCTCTTTTTACTCACCACAACAAACAAAATTTATCGCGCGCAGGGTGCGGTAATACGAGCAACATTCGCTCTGCAACTTGCAACGAAATATTGTTGCTCGACAAGTTCCACGATTTTGTTGCTCGTATTACCGCACCTTTAGTAAAAAAACCGAAGTTTGAGCTTCCTGTTTTGTATTATGGAGGAATGAAATTACACCTATTTTCAAAATTACGCGACCTGTGTAGCCTGCGTCACATCCAGACAAATACTCCTGTTTTCATATTTGATTGACGGCTGTCAAAACACGGAAAACGAGACGAGTTGTGAGCAGCGCCGGCCGCGTAATTTTGAAAATAGGTGTAATACATAATATGGGACTTTATAGGGATTTTTATGCTTAAATGCAGTAGATGGCAAGGCTTCTTGACGTGCTCTTTCTATTACTGGCGTTCATTTTGACCCAACTAATCGTTTTAGGGGGTAGGATCACGTGAACTGTTGGTGCAAAAGGCCTGTTCACCAGGAATTCGAATAATCATATTGATAATCCTTATTGTAAATTTGTTGTAACTTTAAATCTTTGTAAACGGAAATGTAGTGTATCAGAGATTTTCAATCCTTGGGAGCAATCTCGTACCCAGGTCGTTGCTGACAGAAAAAGCGTGAGTCCTGGGTACGAGATCTTCCTTGGGAGCATCGGTTTTTAGGGGGGAGGTGAGAGGTTTTTGGCCCTAAAATAATTTGCGACCAACCTAGTTTTCTCTGAAGATCTTAGGGAACATCCTTTTATGGGGGGAGGGGGGATTATGATTTTCGTAGAATAACGATAGAGATACCACATCCTTTTTGGCTGTATGATAAATCTTTTGTGATCCCGTAGAATTCTCTGGATTTCGCCTCTTCCTCCAAAAGAATGATGTTCCTTAGGAATAAATAATTCGTACTCTAAGATATCTACATTTAACTTACACTTTGTCTATACGAGCAACGAGGGTCCAACTTGTCGCGCAACATGTTGCGGTGCAAATTTGAAACCTGTATTACTCGTTTGACACCCCATTTACCAAACGTGATAGATAGATCGTAAATCAGCGTTCCGCAACAAGTTTTTCCAGCTGGCACAACTTGCGTGACAAGGCTGAAACTTGCACCGCGTCAATGTTGCGCGACAAGTAGAATTTCAAGGCCTTAGCTTTGAAGTACCAAGCTCTTAATAATCTTCTCGATTATTTGTCCTCCCCAAAGAAAAACGGAAACGGTACTTGCTGCTGACCAAAAGAAATGCAGGCTCTAAACATCCAACATGGCGACCACTGCATGTCACGTGATCTTTTCTAACTATCAAAATTCAGATTTCTAAATCATCCGCAATATCTTGCTTCATATACAAGAAAGCATGTGATATGTTGGCTTCAAATAATAAATTATCAACAAATTAATCCGGAATTTTATAGGAATTCTACTATTTTAGGAAAGTAACAAGCAAAGAAAGAAGGGAAACTTTGTACGTAAAATAAAACAATTTCCGCAGAAAAATATTTCGTTTTTGCTTTGTATGTTTCTTTTTCTTCATTTTTTTAGTGAGTCGTACTTCTCCTTTTTTCCACATTTTCTCTGTCTTTATGGGAAATCTTCCCCTGCTAGCAGAGTCTCCTTTTTCTCACGATCCAGCGAAAGAAAAGAAAAGGGGAAGGGAAATCTCATTTTCTTTTATTCTCCCTTTCCTTTCGTTCGTTTCTTCTCTAATTATGAGAGGGAGGGGGTTGTAGTCTTACGTTTAAATTCAATACACTCTTCTCACCGCTATCTTGTCATGGAGACGAGGCTATTTATTCAGTATTCCAAATAAGGTATTGCAGAAACGTCATCCATTTCCGATTGGTTCTCCAGGGTCTCCATGTCAAGGTGGCGGATAATTGAAAAGAGTGTATTCCTTCAAAAAAACGCATGATCACTGATTTCAAATATCAAATTAACAAAAAGGAGACGAAATCAAAGTACAATTTATTCGCTTGTTGCAGCACGGGAATCTCAAATTAGGTAAAACGTTTGAATAGAATTAAATTTGAGCAGTTTGACTTGTCTAACTGCCTGTGCTATCTTCATATCTTCTTTTAGTTAGTCTACGGTCTACGATGAAAATAAAAAATCAATGATTACGATAGGTAAGAGTTATATATTTTGATTCAATCTACAGCGGTGTTATAAAGTGGGTTTTAAGCGGTGATGGAGGTGTTGCCATGTGCTTACACTGGAAGAGTTGGCGTTTGAAGAAAAAAGTAGCTCGAGTTAGTAGCGCGACTTCTGTGCGTTTTTCATGGCGATTTATTGTATCTACGTCGCCGCCAAAAGTAGATATATTCCAAAACCCCGCATCACCGCTCAAATCGTGCGATAAAGTTGCTAGTGAAAAAATAACAGACATGCGTAGTCTATCACAGGCAGCCCAGTAATTAACTTTGGGGTACGTATTACAGCCTTTTTTCATTATTAATACTCGAAAACAATATACATTTCCTTATTATGCGACCAACGCACTCAACATATGTCTCGGTTCTTGGCTTCCATAACTCAAATTGATGCAAGTTCTCCATGGCCGAGTGCCAACATTCTAGACTCTGGAAAATAATACTTACTTGTCCAGTACGCGCAGCCATTGAAACGCCGTATAAGAATAATTCGTTTGGGCTTGGCGGCATACTACTAACTAAGGGACCGATTGTTTATTACGTCGCATGGGGGGCGGTGGAAATAGAGGGTGGTACATTTTTAAAAATCAACGAAAATGGGGGGGTACATTTTTTAAATGGTCAGAATTCGTTGGGTTTACATGGCCTGGGGGTGGGGTACGTTTTCTATTTCACGATTTTAGAGGGGGGTACAAATTATTCAATTTCCCTATTCTGAGGAAGGAACCAACGCCCCCATGCGACGTAATAAACGATCGGTCCCTAACCCTTTTCAACTTGGATTCCATCAGGAGTTGCTTTCTATGGTGGATTGTAAAGGCGAGGGGGAGGAAAGCGAACCTATCTCATCTTTTCCAGTATATCGGAAGTTCCTTGACCTACTTTGGGTTGGGTGGATACTTCCTCTAACCGCTGCCAAGTACGATAGGACAGCTTGGAAGATTACCAAACAGCTATTTTGGGTTGGCGTTTGTTTTCAAGAAGGGACCAATAATCAAATTAGCGCAAAGTAGAATTTGAATATTTGAAACCGCAATCCGACTGGGGTTTTATAAAGGTCGGATAACGAAATAGATCATTCGAATCAGCATTGATCTAACAATACATTTGTTTGACCTGACCAAAGACGCGCTGCTTCACATTTCTGTATTTCCGCATTGCTGACTCCAGTCTAGAACAACTCCGTGACTACTCTGTAATGCGTGACAGCACTGGCTCCAATTATGCGTGACATTCAAGGTACAAATGAGTTATATTCTCTTATTAATCCTTATAATCCCAAACCAGATTTCTAAGGTACTATTCAATTTTCTCTTCAATCGGCTCAGTAATAGTTAAATTGGTTTTATTTCCTCAGGAAGATTTTTATTTCTTTTACAATATTTATTTAGACATTAAATACTTGTTATTGATATCCGCCCACGTCATTCCCAAATATAGTAACAGTCGCTGTACAAACTTGCTTCTTGTCACTTCCCCAACTGTGCTAGACGCCTATCCTACTGATTCATTCACTCTTCTATTAACTAATCATGGCAGGGCTGAGAAAAGCGAAGAAGTACGACTGGAAGGATTCGAATCTGGCTCTTTTTGGTTCTGATTTGGAACGAAACGTAAGTTTACCAAAGCTGTACACAAGTTATACATATTGAAACTTACTGCAGAACCGGAAATAAGTTGTTATTCTTTCATTTTAACTCATATTATAGAGTAAAATAAAGATATTTAGGGATGTCTCTAACGTTTAAATATAACGGGGAAGTGTTAGATGATGTTTTATGGTTATTTAGGCGTTAGGTATTTAGTAATACAACTCGTGTGAAGAAGCTTTGCAAACGATAACAACAGATGCTAAATCTTAATCTTAAATGACATCTTTGAGCCCTTTCTCTTGAAAGCCAAGTTATCCAACTATCTTTTTAATTATAGAGCATTTACTTGAGCTTACATGTATGTTAAGCTGTAGTTTAGTTGATCAAATATTCCATGCAAAAATTTTAGTAATCTGAACAACAAAAGGAAAGTAGCTTGAAACATTTGCATATTGTAATATTTGGAATTAAAATCCCTGTTGTGCAGGTGTCCTTATAAAATGTTTTCTTTTAATTACAAATTTCATTAATTTTTGATTAATTTTGTCATCTATGACGACGGAAATGAAAAATCCTAGATTGTTTTGTTGTTATAGTGGCTTTAAGATGCTCTGAAGTATTATTTGCACTACAGTGAACGTCAACATCACTCAAAATGACCTCATTAGTATATTATTAATTTTTGGCCAGCTTTTCAAACACTTTCTTAAGATTATCAAACAGGAGGTTAATAATACCATAGAATAATTACCTTCAAAGAATCTACAAAGACAACTTGAATTGATTGTTAATTTGAAACAACCACCCACTTATAGTGTGGTCAGCCATGAATATTATTTATGCTCCAAATACCTCGGTAAACACGCCAAACTCAAGCCTTAATTTTAAAGTTTAATAGATAGATTAAATTACTAATCATTTAAACATTGTTTTAGGTCAACTATTCGTGATAACAATTCAGAGCAAGGCCACAAATAAGACAAAAATATTCGGTGTTGGTGTTTCACTTTGAAAACTGAAAGATAAAATTCAAAATAACATGAAATATTTCCTTATCAATGCAAAAATGTTGCCAAAAAATATAAAAATAGGTCAGTGAAGATTGCTACTTTCTTTGTTTCAACCCCCTCCAAGGAAATCCTGGTTTCCTCAAATTAAAATGCAAACATATCAACAGTAAAAAATGTCAAGGTTAAGCTGGTTTTGAACCTACTTGTGTATTCTTAGATCAAGAAGAAATCAGCTGAAGGTGAGGAGGCATGGAAGGGTGCTGGAACCAAGGTTGGGCTGCAGATCTGGAGGATTGTTGACTTCAAGGTATGTAAGATATGTGAATAAGAATTCCTCCTTCCTTTGTTCCTCCCATCTTCCATTGCTTCCGTTCCTTCGTTTTTTATTCCTTCTTTCCTTCCTTCCTTCTTTCCTTCTCTCTTTCCTTCCCTCTTCCCTTATTCCTTCTTTCTTTTATTCCTTTCTTTCCTTCTTTCCTCTTTCCTTCCTTCTTTCCTTCTTTCCTTCTTTCCTTCTTTCCTTCCTTCCTTCCTTCCTTCCTTCCTTCCTTCCTTGCTTGCTTGCTTCCTTGCTTGCTTGCTTGCTTGCTTGCTTGCTTGCTTCCTTCCTTCCTTCCTTCCTTCCTTCCTTCCTTCCTTCCTTCCTTCCCTTCCTCATTTCTTACTTCTTTAATCTTTTTCCCCTTCCCATTCCTTTCCCTTCCTTTCTCAACACTCATCGTCGTGTACCACAGGTAACCCACTGGCCCAAATCCAAGTATGGTGAGTTTTATGAAGGAGATTCATACATCATCCTCAACACGTACAAGAACCCAAGTGGTGATGTAAGTATTGTGTGTGTGTGTATTTGTGAATCTTCACCTTTTCAGTATTGTACACTTAGAGAGCATTCATTTTTTAGGAGAGAGGGGGGAGGAATGGAGGGGGGGCATAAAAAATTTACTAGATGAAAAGGGGTGGGTCACGTTTTTTTTGAAAGGTAAACCAGGGGGGTCATGAATAAAAGGAGCCATTCATGTTGTTATTGTGTGTGCTTTTTGGGGGGGAGGGGCTATTATATTTTTATATTTGGTAGTGGGGTGGGTAATCAATATAGTTCAATTCCTTGCCATTGGGGGTCTGCCTTTTTTTTGTATTTGATTTCTCAAATTCCTCCCCCCCTCCTAAAAAATGAATGCTCCCTTATACAGCTGCTATCATTTAAGTTGACGACCCAAATGTCAACTGAGAAATGTAAGACTCTTGCATATAGATGTGACTAAAGCAAAAATTCTTATTCTCAAGGGAATGACACTCAAGTGGTAAACATTATGACCAAGGCAATCTTTTGCATTTCAATAATGAAATAACTCATTTTCTCATCTGTTTCAGGCCTTGCTCTACGATGTTCATTTTTGGATTGGAAAGTACTCCACTCAGGATGAGTACGGTACAGCAGCCTACAAAACAGTCGAACTGGACACTCTGGTAAATATGTCACAAGATACCTCCCTATTTTCCCTTTCTGCAAATGGGCTACCTATGTTGATTTGGAAGTGGGGGCCTGAGGGAAATGTGTCTATAATCCTGAATGGGCTGGTGCTGGGTAAGACTCGGGGGGGGGAAGTGATTACTGGAACCCCAGAGTTTGGGAAATGAAATACTATAGTAAAAAGGGTGTTGACTTAATTCATAAACTATGAGAGTAGTGGAAAAAGCGAAAAACGTGTTTTCTTCGAAGTCAGTTTTCCATGGGTTTGTATCCCCCCATACCCTGGTACCCAGGGGCCAACCCCTCCTCCCCCCCCCTCTGGTACCTAGGGTACCCCTGTCTGTAATCAAACATGAAATGATGTCAAAAATGATCCAAATTTAAGTGGAACCACTGGCACAGTGACTAGTTTCACTGCAAAGTGTAGATTTTTGACGTCATTTCATGTTATAGTGTAGTACAGAAAGTATTCGACGTCATCAATATGTGTAGAAAGGATGTATGCGAAAAATTGCCCGCATTGCTTGCAAACTTGTTTTTCCACAGCTGGATGACAAGCCTATTCAGCATCGTGAAGTAATGGGACATGAATCACCCCTGTTCAAGAGTTACTTCAAGGAGATCATTACTCTGAAAGGAGGGTATGTAGCTGTCAGTCAGCGGTTAAACACATACGTGTATGCGCAGAATTCTGCACCGGATTGAAGCTTCCCAGATTCGACAATCCCACTTACAATCCCGCATTCAAAACAATCGCGGATTCTTTCCAAACTGCCGGATTCATCGGTTGCAGGTGTAAACAGGAAGCTATCCCAAGTGTAAACATAGCCTGAGGCAGACCGTCTGAGACCTTTGATATCCAACCTCCCACCCATTCTTCCATTTATTCATTCATTCATTCATTTCTTCCCTTTCTTTCCTAGAGCTGATTCTGCTTTTAGGATTGATACACCTGAAGGTTATCAACCACGTCTTATGGAATTCAAAAAAGTTGATGTAAGACATTCAATAATTTCAAAATAATGGGGTCGTACCGTGTACGTGCTTTAAGTCAGTACCGACGGTATGTTTCCCACTCATACCATAACCATTCTTAAAGCCATTTCAATGTTACAGCATGTCGTACCGTGTACGTGCTGTAAGTCAGTACCGTATGTTTCCCACTCATACGATAACCATTCTTATGGGAAGCCATTTCAATGTTACAGCATGTCGTACCATGTACGTGCTGTAAGTCAGTACCGTATGTTTCCCACTCATACGATAACCATTCTTATGGGAAGCCAATGTTATGCCAAAATTAAGATCTTCACCGGAGTATTCTTGGTATGTTTTGCGCAGAACAAGATGTATGTCACTGAGAAGCCATTGAAGAAGTCCAGCATGTCAAATGGTGACGTGTATTTGATTGACATGGGATTGACACTCATTCAGGTAAGTATCTCATCAAATGTAGAATATTCCTAGTTCTAGGGGTCACCCTTTTGTTTTCTTTGCCCAAGGGACGCCCAAAACAAGTTATAGGCGGTTTGTCAAACCTTTTGAGAAAACGGCTATACTCCAGCTTCACGTTCAATGAACACTGCTGCACACTTTGTCCGCAGACTTCTTTTCACAGGCTTGGCCTCGTTTGTAAGTCAGCTATTCACAGAAACCATTAAAAGTCTCCTTGATTTGAAACCATCAGTATTGTTCAACTTGTACATTCTTTGGATTTTTGTTGACTTTCACAAAT
>WUCR03036435.1:0-10154 GCA_009858155.3 Phymanthus crucifer
ACGTGCTCATTCGTTATTAGCGATCCGCTCTTAATCATTTCAACGAGGATGCTCAGTAACTACTGAGAGAAACCTCACTGATGTATGGGGAGAATTGAAGCGCTCAGAAATTACAGCATAACGTTGTTCAGGATCTAATGGGCCTGGCAGGACTGGTATACACTGACGAAGTCGCCTATCCACAGAGAGGGGCCAAGAGAGTTTGAATACAAGTACTCAAGGTCAGGATTCGAGTGATTTATAGCTACGTGTTCTGTCGTATCATATGACAAAAGGGGTGTGTGGGATAGATGTTCAGACAATCATGAAATAAGACAAATGGACAGTCGGTGCTTGTCATCGTCCAATCAAGATATTGGAATGACTTGCCACGGTTACGGTAATGCGCTGTTTCTATTCTAACAGCCTTGTCTTCATAACTGATATTTTCATATCCTGTTATTGCATGCCAACCACTTGTGTCTTTCATTTTGTTGATTGAGCCAATCAGAATACAGCTAGTGAAATCTGCCAGTAGATGACAATAAAATGATCCCCTCAAGGCTCCTCTGCTCAATCGCTGTGATGCCACCCACCTATTCCTTCATCCATCTACTAGCTGTACTCGACTGCGCTTTCTCTTCTGGTTCATATTCCTGAATACTGTGTGGTAGTGTACTGAACGAAGTCTATCAGTAAGAGGTGAGTTCAGTAAAGTACATGAAGGTGACTGGAGAACGCGCCGTCTGTTTTCAGCCATTAGGGGATGAAATGAACAAGTGAACCTAATGCCACTAGTATGTCTTTGTCAACCGTTCGTCTTTATCCAGGATCTTCTATGATTGCTTTTAGCAACAAAGGTTGAGTGTGATGAAGTCGCAGAACGTTTGATCGCGATTGATAGTGAACGATTTTTCGTTCAGTTTTGATGATTCATCGATACAACTGCAGGCTTCCTTAACATAACAGCTGAAATGTCACGTGACCACTTAGCTTCTTCACAATGTGTTGTTATTAGATGAAGTGCATTCTATATATTGCGATGGGATGATGGACAAACACTTAGACTACTACAAGTAGGGATAGGGATTCATACTAAGTTAAGTGGAATCAGTGTTCTTAGGTTGTGATTGGCTCACAGCGACGGCCATTTGGAATTGTGCGTTTTGATTGGTTAAGAGCAGGAGCCAATGGAAAGGCATGTTTTATATGCTTGTCACTGCTCAGTTTCCCTAATATTTTAAATGCCCTTCAGATCACGTGACATTTAGTCCTTGTAATTGAAGCGAAACACTTGAAGATACTAGCACAACTGGCGCCATTCATCAGGCAAATGATAGTAGCCCAATGAGAGCAATGGTCTTCATCTAATTACTCTATCGCTCGAGTCCATGGAAGGCGCTCATGGCGTATACATAGTTTGGAACATTTTCCAATCATATTCGTGTCAGGTTTTCAAAGTGCTGTCATTCCTTCTTTCCCAAAACACTTAAAATCGGTTTTGCCGACAATAGTTTTTTTTGTGCCCTGGAGCAGTATATAATACTCTATTACAGCCAGTAATAACATCACCGAGGAATACTACCGCCATTAGCCGAACAAGAAGAACAACATGACACCAAACACACCTGCATGGAACATGAATCATTTCTCGTTTGGATACTGAAGGAGCAGATAACATCATGGGATATAATAGGAAAACAAGCATATTTATCACGATCATGAGTACTAGATAACTTGCCAGTTTACCGTATATAGTTCCCTAGTTAGCCAGTGCCCTCTTAACCAATCTATAACTTAGGATAATAAACTCTCTTCAGATCTACTTTAGGGTTGCGTGAACGCTGCGTATTCATTCCGTCCGCGCCGGAAAGGCTTTTCAATTGATTTTTTAAGTATCTTTTTAATTTCCTGCCTTGGACAAAATAACTACCCTTTCCTTTTTCACGTCCTAGCCGATATTCCTATAACAGCCAAAGGCCACTGCTTGTTTGTTGTTTCCACCCACTTTCTTTGACGTGAAAATAACCAATCGAGGAGATCTTCGTAAACAACTCTAAAAATGTTGATCAGGAAACTCAACCACAACTTGTTTGATGACATTCTCTCAATGAATAGTCGTAAACATATTTCCGTGTGTGTAGAAGCAGGAAAAAACTAACCTTGTCTTGACGAAACATAACATGTCGTAGCTGTTTGACTAGATCCACAGTAAGAGTAGCACTCTTACTCTGTTGTTCTCCTTCTGGTTAGTGCAGATGCACCTAGCGCTGTGCACAGCATGAAGTGCTAACGGGTTGGCTGAATTGAAGCTTGTGAGACCATTCTCTCTAAACACACCGAAGAAGTTGCCCCTACTGGCCTGTGCTCTTTTCAGGGTCGGTCGGTCGAACGGTGCTTATGCTTCCCTTTCTGTATATGGTTGACTGTGATTTTGTCAAGGGACAGCTAGCCAGGCTATTAAAGGGTTATCAAAAGAACAGCTTTATCAATGAAAATAACCGACAAGAGTTTTATTTGAATGCCAGGTATGACCCTGTACCCAGCCGCGAATACCATACATGTTATGCAATGTAAAACTACACAGAGTAAAACCGCCATATCCGGTTAAAACAGAGCAAACAGAATCGTAGCAAATGAAAGGATATGGAAGCGGACCAATATTAGTCCTGCTAGTTCATTTTGTTGCCTTTTTGAATTTCTTGTCAGTATTTTCAAAATTCCAAAATTTTAACCATCATGGGTACCAAGCGATTTTCTATCTATAGGGCGATACGATGAGAAAAAACGAATTTCCATGTAATAATCAATATGCAAACAAGAGAATTTCGTTCAGAATGCTCCAGGATGTCACTGCCCGGGTCTTTGATAGATATACGTGTAATCAAGTGTCTTGGTATCAAGCAAGACATTCCCATCAGGAATACTGGTGAACACCTAGAGGCACTATCATCATCTTCATCATCGTCATTGTCATCATCATCATCATCATCATCATCATCATCATCATCATCTTCATCATCGTCATTGTCATCATCATCATCATCATCATCATCATCATCATCGTCATCATCGTCATCATCGTCATCATCTTCATCGTCATTGTCATCATCATCATAACCATTACCATTTCCATCAGCAAATTTTTTTTAATTTATTTTTTCTTATTTTGAGGATCCTCTATAAACCATGTCATGATGTTGGTATCCTCATTAAATATTATTATTATTATCATCATCATAAATAATAAATGATAAAAACAGCCCCTGTAATGAATATTTTATGACTGTCACGGAGTAGGGCATGTTTAGTAGACAATCGGAGCCAAAATCGATACTTCTAGTGAAACTAAACTCGCGTTTTTCGCTGGTCTACATTTTAACAAATAGAATCCAATATCATCTTTCCTACTAGACCAGTGGTGCCAGGTCCATGATATGCCTTGATCAGTGTTTTCATGGATAGTAGATGCACTTGTACTTTGAGGTTTGGCGGATTACTGGTGACGTCACGTTCTCAAATCACTGTCAACTAGAAACCAACCAAAACCTTCCTCCCGTCCGTCTGCCGGGACTGTGACTCGGGGCACACATACACTCCAATGGTCAGGACAGATAAGGTGTACATGTTGATCGCTTACTGGGCGAGTTAAGGTAAATATTCCCTGCTTAAAGTAATCAAAACTCAAGACATGAACATTGGGCATTAGCACTTCAATTTTACGTTCGTTAGTTAACCGCTGATCTAATTGCTTGATTCCCTCGGTCTTTCTTTCTTTCTTTCATCGAACTATACGTATCTTGTGCGAATTATCATCTTTGAAAAAGGAAATGTTACTTGTTTTCATGTTGAACTCTATTTCGTAACAGCAATATCGATTCCTGTCCAAGCTGCTTCGTACAGTCTATAGGATATGACTCTGTTATACCAACCGCAAAAATACGAACAAATAGAGGATATATTTGTTTGAATTAAGGGACGTGCTCGCTTTACACCGAGCATTAGTTCGTGTTCGAGTGAATCTAGCTGTTAATTGTCAAAACTGTGATTGGATGGAGTAGAAAAATGAACTACTAGGGACGAAGGAAATTAGTGCTTCCGCTGGGCGCAGCCTAGACTATGAGATAGAATCGATATGAGGACTAAGTACTATTGGAGGAATATAACACGAAAAATGATATGAGTGATGCGATGTCCAAGGAATTATCTTTCGTGTATTTGAAATAGAATCGCTCGATGGTTTTTCCTTGTCGCCCCTTTTTTATTTTCCATGGTTAAGAAACTTATTCTCTTCATCAAACTTGGACTAGTAAGAGAATCGGATATTGCATGATGGCCAACCAGTCTGGCACCTGACCATCCTGTTTTCTCTTTTTTCTTGTCTCTGTCTTACCACTCTCTTGATTCGAGCCTGTTTTGGTCAGGAAGCCCTCAATGGATTAACAGACGGTTAGCAAATTACAGTTCTTCATTATTCATTTGTGTGGTTCGTAAAAGATGGGGAAACAAACGTTGGTCAAATGAAGAGAATACCGCCAACCTTGCCACTAATCAGCCTCATGTTTTCTTGTCATGTTTTTCAAGTTATTTTTATTTTCGGGATATTTAGATGTCGTCCATCTCGAGTGATTGATAGGTAGTACGCATGCGCGAGACTTCGTCGAGTCATTTTGTTCAGTTCTGGATGCGTAAACCGCTGCTCACGGCTGGTCTTCTAAAGGACGACTCGGGGATTCCTTAAATTTAAGGTACAACTACGAATCACTTAAGATAACATAGTTTAGGATGCAAGGAAAGATTTGCCCGGAGGCGAGTGTTGATTGAGGAGATGTTAGTTCTTTTACTGCAAGGCTTCTGACAGAATCTCTATACTTGACGTGCAGCATTTGTAACTCATTAAAACTGACATACACGCAGATAGAGCAAAGTAATTATTGGGAACCGGACCACAGCGAGATAGAAGTAGCCTAGTTATACTTCACTCCTATTTCTGGCGTGATTTTACATGAGGAAACGCAAAATGAAGCCTCCTCTTATTGGCTCTAGACAAGAAAGTAAGCTAGCACTAATCTTTAAACCTTCCGAGTCTACAACTCGCTTCCTTAATTAACCAGCAGTACTAGGAAAACCCTGCAAGATTAGCCCTGAAATATTCTGATTAGCTTGCAACAAATCTTCAGGCCCATGTCATTTACTTGGACATTGGTCGTATGTTATGTACAAGACTGCAGGTATTTAGTATTGACGGCAATGACAGGCCAACGATGATCTGTTAAGGTGGAAGGTGTATTTGCGCCACCTGCACTAGTGGTCATAAGTTAGATTCTCTATTAGAAACACAGGATAAATCAATGGATGAGTGAAATTAAAGCAAGAAAAGAGAAAAGAGATCAGAAAACGAGGGACAAAAAAAATTCAGCCGATCCAGTGTTTTCACTCGGGCAAGACTCGGGCTGTCTTTATACTTTTAGAGGGATTCTTTCTTCCAGTCACGTTTAGCTGCTGATGATAATGGAAGCTGTCCATTCTGTGTGGTATTAAGTAGTGCCATATATCTTGATTGTTAATCATCACTCATGTGGTGCCTGGTACTGAAACTGAACTGAAGATAAAAGGGACCACTAATTAATCAAAGCGGTTCAGACTAACCTTGCCGTCAGGACAAAATGCCAAGCAACGAAAACATGTGAATCAAGCCATTGCTCAAATTGCTGCCATTTGGCTGGATTGGGATAATCATAACATTAGTTTGAATAGGAATGAAAGGTGACAGACAAAATCCTTTGGTTTCAAAATAAAACATATAACTAACTAAACCATCATTCAAAACTATTTCCTGGGCGGCGGATTGACAGAGCCTGTGTCAGAATACTTATTCCTGGTTCAAATGTGATCTTTCATCGCTTCGTGGTTTTACTCCCTCGCCTCAATCAGGGGCGTAGTACTTGTGTGATAAGACGACAACTTCAATATTTACTGCCCGCGCCTTTCTTATGAGGAGACAACAAGGCCGCAGTTTAAACGTCTCTTTATTAGTCAGCTGAATGTCGTCCACAGGATGAGTGTTTTCGGCATGTTTTGAAGTAATGTATTGTCTTCCAAAACGCTTCCGCTCAAGAACGTGTAATAATATTAAATGGAAGCCATTACGCCCACACTCACTTGGTGGAAATGTTAAACATAGTGCAGAGTTTGAATGCCATTTAATGGTTTTTCATTCTTATCTGTGATGATTATCATCTTCCTTATGGATACTGTACATTATAGTTTCATTGATCGCTGAATATTCATTTTATTGCCAAAAGATCACATCTGATAGATGAGCATGTTTTTCCCTGTCTGCTGCGCTCTCCGTATGACGTGCATTACATGAACAAAACACCTTCCTGACTGCAGATCTGAATATTAACACAGCTTTTAGTTGATTCCAGATGTTTATTCGGACGTTGTGGATTATCTTCGGCTTCTTGATCCATCAAGTGTCTTCAGAAGACAGCCTAGCATGGTCCAAGTGTACTTCATCATGCGCATGTGCTATTGATAGTAAGGACTACATACACGCCCGCTGTACTGCCATCCAGCAGCTTCCTGATCCAAATTTGAACAGCCTGCCTCCTGACCTTTACTCGCTGTAAGTAGAATTCGTTGTAAGGCGGTAAATGTGTAAGAGAGTAGTGAGTTAGGTAGAAATTATTTGATCGTGTCTAAATATATATCATCATTGTTATCACTGTTAACGAAAATCGTACTCTGAGGTTGTGGTCATATTGTGTTTCATGACTGCTCGTTAAGATGTGTTTTGGCGTATTGTAATAACCGCCCTTGAGACCAAGGCTGTTCCAAATGCTTCTGTGGTGGGTAATGGCACCAAAAGTAATCATCATCACCAATTAATTTTGTTAATTGTGTTTTGTTGTCCACTGCATATCTAGTTCCCGGTACTCCACAGTCTAGATGTAACGGCCATGTTCCATGATTCTAATGGATGGATATTTTGTGTTTTAGGTCTCTTCATAATTCCAGTATTAAAAGAATATCAAGAAATGCCTTTCCGGTCTTTGAAAACCTTCAAAAGCTGTAAGTTGCAGATGAATACTTGCACTGCTTTTTCCTTAGCCACACTGACAGGGGGATGCCTGTACCGTGATCGTGGTGGCTCCGTGTCTGAGTCACTGTACTTTTCAGTGACTCAGCAGTACACTTACGTGCAGTGATTGGCTGAATATAAGTACCGTGACCGTGCCGTGTATTCATGTGTCAAGTTGAATGCTTACTCATCATTTGTACTGTGTCTATGTCACAACAGTTCTTTAACCAACAATGGAATACAAATCATTGACAAAGAAGCCTTCAAGACCTTCACAAACCTGCGAATACTGTAAGTTTTTCTTTCGTCCTGATTGAGAAACTCGGTTTTATTTACTTTGTCTCTTTCTTTTGCAGTGATCTCCGGCAAAATGTCATTAAAAGCTGGCGCGTTGGATCTTCAGGGGTCCTACCATCTCTGGAAACCATTTTGGTGTCGGGGAATACACATTGGGTCCCGGATGAAAACCTACTGCGGCTGCGCAGTCTAAAGGAAGTGAATGGAGTGACATGGAGCTCTGAGTGTACCGAGTGTACTTTACTCAAGACATCTGAAATTAAAGAATCAGAAGAATCAGTGGCTTTGAGCAAGAATGCTACGAACGGTACAATCGAAGACAATTCGTGTCCAATAACGTTGGATATATTTTTCATCCATCACGAAGAAGTTACCTACGGCAAAGCGTACGAATTTGTCAAGCTTGGCTTTTCTCCCCAGTGTTTGTGCTTGTCTCTGGAATGCCAGGACAGTGAGATTGCTTATCTTTACTTCAAGCAACTCTACGATATTCCCAACCGACTGTTCCACACCCAGTACGCACTTGGAGTTGTTGTGCTGTTGATCAACCTTCTAGTAGTTGTGGTGGTGCTGACGTCACCAGGATTGCGAACCAACGCCTCCTTCATCCTGATCTGTAGTATGGCCATGAGTGATGTGTTGATCGGCTTGTACACTGTTGGGATTGCGGTGTTTAATCCTTTTACAGAATCAACAGTCACCCCCAACCAAATGATGAAAAACGACATAAGTATGTGTCCATACCTGGGATTTGTGTTCACTACAGGACAGACGACAACTGTGTTTATCTCTCTTTTGTTGACTGTCGAAAGATATCTCGCAATAGTACGCTGTATACGACCCAGGCCTAAACTCCAGTTCAAGTACTCTCTGGGTATCGCTGCCCTGATTTGGATCACTGGAATCTCCTACGCTGTCCTCCCTTTACTTGGAGTCCAGG
This sequence comes from Phymanthus crucifer, assembly GCA_009858155.3. Lineage (NCBI taxonomy): Eukaryota > Metazoa > Cnidaria > Anthozoa > Actiniaria > Phymanthidae > Phymanthus > Phymanthus crucifer. The sequence goes on from WUCR03036435.1 coordinate 8,304, forward strand.
AGCTGCAATACCACAAGTGGTTCCAGTGTACAATGCCTTTCCACAAGAGTACAGATGTGTTAGATGACACATCCACCGTCACGCTAGTCATTGCTATCGGGTTCGTGACGGTTTATGTGACCAGCGTCGGTCTCTACTTGTACATATATTTCTTCTTTTGCAAATCAACCGCGCATTTAGCGATCCGCCGGGAAGCGCGACTCGCAAAGCGTTTGTCTCTTGTCGTGTGTACAAACTTTTTGTTCTTCGTTGTTCCAACTGTTCTGTTCCTCTACTACGTTTATCGTTTCATGGATGTTTTGTTCAGTGATGTGGGAGAAACATTCTCGCGTCTCCAGGGCTTCATCATCACGGGGACCTGGGTACCAGTGACTTTGCTCGGTGTCAATTCATTACTCAACCCTTTTATGTATGCCATTAGACACCAGAAGTTTCGACGAGAAATCAGCCGTATTTGCAGAAGACTGGACAAGTATTTCGGTCAGACTGTGGTCACGCAGGGAGACGTAAATAAATACCAGAGAAAGAACTCGCCTAATGATGGCCACAAAGATCAATCTAATATTCTTATGCTCAGGAAACATGAGCGTAAAAGGTCGGGATCATCATGAATGAATCAAATACTAAACTAGACTGACTGTTAATCAGTACTGTAGATGGATATTAGCTGATGAGAAGAAAAAAATCACTTTGAAATAACCAAGATTTATTATAGGCAAGGTTAAGGTTGGTATGCAACATGCTTCATAAACAAACTATGAAATAGCTCAGTTTTGCTAATACTGTAATATTCAGCCTAAAACATGGGGGTCTCCTCGTCACGTAACGATATCGCGGACAGATGTTAGTTCATAGGCAGAAAGCTTGGTTTAGATTAGAGACCAAATCATGATAAAGGGAACAAAAAATAAAGGTGAACAGATAATTATTGTAGAGTGTAACATTTCAAGGCTTCAGATTTGAAATAAGCAGCAAATGCTTACGCAGTAAAAAATAAGGGAAAACTTGCTGAAATGCCCTTACAGTCTACTTGCGCTGCCTAGTAAAGTATAAGTCATAAGTATAAGGTCTCGTTTCGTCTACCAAAAATGATTAAATGGATATGAGATTGGATACCGACTCTCAGTACGAGGTATGTACTTCATGGCTAATGCCATATAGACGACATATGTCCTTAGATACCATATAGGCGACGTCATTGACAGTCCCTAGAACATCCGTCGCCATCCTTTACCATCCCTTGCCATCCTTTACCATCCCTAGATCTACGATCACTCAACAAGAAAGAGTTTACTAGGGGAGGGTGCACACTACAAAAAGAGGGAAATGGTGTGTAAAATAGGGGGCATAAAGTCGGTTGAGGAGGGGGTGTGCAACCCCTGCACCCCTCCCCTGGATCCGCCCCTGATTTTAATGAACATGAATGGATTCAGGAAAGTTAAAACCGAGTTGTTAGCAGCCAGTGGTCACCCTACTTTCCTAGTGAGCTTGCTGTGGGGGTGGGGGATGGCTAGGGATGGAAAAGGATAGCTAATGATGGCAAGGGATGACCAGGGATGTTAAGAGATGGCAAGGGATGGTAAAGGATAGCAAGGGATGGTAAAGGATGGCCAGGGATGGCTAAGGATGGCAAGGGAAGGCTAGATATGACCATGGATGCTTATGGATGGCAAGGGATGCTAACGGATGGCTGAGAATGGTAAAGGATGGCTTAAGATGGCAAGCAATGTCTAGAGATGGTAAAGGATGGTAAAGGATGGTAAGGGATGGCAAGGGCAACCTCGTTCCCAGGGCCTTCTCGGCCGACTCCGATTCAAAATGGCGGTCGTCGGGGAGAAGACCCTGGTAAAG
>WUCR03036457.1:0-10152 GCA_009858155.3 Phymanthus crucifer
ACCGCCACTGTCGAGTCGCTAGTAGTTCTTGTACAGAGACGAATTTAGCATTTTTATCACAGGGTTTTTATACCAGGCTGTCAATACAGTCTTGAAACAATACTTTCCTCAGATTATTTGCTAATTTACGAAGATTAAAGCAGTGAAATCCCTTAAGATACAAGAAGCAATGATATCCAAAGCACATGGCCGGTGTGGCGACGTGTTCACAGAAGTTGCATGTACTTGAAAACTTCACTTAAAAAAGCTTAATTTTGCCTCTGTTTCTTTTGATTTTGTTCATCTTGAGAGAAAGTATTTTCGAAGTTATTTTTGAAGTTAATAGCAAACATTTTCAAGAAAAAAAACAACTCTAAGCGAGCTGTTTGACCTTCAACTTTCGCCCAGTTTTCACACATGTTTTCAAGACGAAGTCCGGCATCTTGATTGGCTGTTCAGCTGTCACTGGCTGTCATTTCTACTTGTAAACAACATTGAAGTGGCTTTTTACTTCATAAAATAAAATCACTGTCTTGTATTTTTTGCTTCATATTTCAAAATACCTAAAACTTTACGGCTCATTTTAGGCTTTGGATTAGACTTTATGCACCTATCAATGTAAGCCCCGTGGGGGGGGGGGGGGGTTGATCGTGACCAAGTGCCCCTGGGTCGGGGATTTGATCGGAAATTTCGCCATTTGGTTGACAATCTCCTCTTTAGCCTATTTTTTCACGTTAGTGATCAAAAAGTTGTTTCCCCACCCTTGGGCATTTGACTTTTTTAAAAGGATTTTGTTCAAATCCCCACCCGTTGCCCGGGTACCCCCCTCCCCCCACGGGACTTACATTGATAGGTACATTATTAGGAAGAGTCGCGTAGCATGAGATCGGTTCGCGTTGAAAACACTTTATGAAATTTTGTTGAGTGAACTATACTCGCAATGTTCGAGGCGACGAACGGTTCATTGATGGGAGCCCACTGTTATAGTATAGACAGATGGGATCCCTTTATCTAGGGCCGAAAAGATCCATGGTCTCGTTTAAATATGGCGGGCGAAATGTTTCTTGAAAGTATTGAGACTTCTCTTCTCCTTTCTTGGGTTTGGCCTCAAATTCTTAACATTTGGGAAGAAAAAAATTCACCATTTTCAAAGTGAAAAACCACACTGGATTTAACAGATATTTCGTTTTGTTTATGCTCTTCTGGGTCGTCTATGCCAGTGCTACAAGACTAGAGTGAGGACCGATGAATTCGACTGATGGCAAATACAAGATAACAAGAGAAAGAGCTCACCCTCCATTATATTTAGACCAATATAAAGTCTTCCATACAAAATTTGGCTTCTCAAAATGCCTAAAACCGCACGATTTACAAATGCATTCCGTCTAAAATTGGTGCTCCATTGAAGGTTTCTACACTAACTTTCAAATAAGAGTGAGGACGGTGAGTTATTTATTTCCAAGCTATCTGGCCATTTTGTTTTTACTCCATACATTGCTCTTATGCTTGCTGACACCATACCATATTTGACTTAGACACAGCGAGCCCTACTGCGCATGGTTTAATATTTCTGGCTATGTGTAAACTTTTTGAAATTTGCGGTAAAATGATTCTTTTATCTTTGATGTTGCCTGAACAGGAAAGAAATGATTATTTCGATGATATGACTGGCAATTGCCCGCAGCATTTCACTTGCATCATCTAGTTATTATTGTTTTTGTTGTTGTTGTTGTTGTTATTATTATTATTAATGGGGCTAAATGAAATTTAGGCGAAGTTAAAATCGAGACAAGCATACGATCAAGCAGTTTTCCACGATAGGGTGTGGAGTTCCTCAGTGTTTGCAAGGGCATACTGGCAGTTGTTGCAGTGGCAGCTATAGCTAAAAAAATTTCCCCCGCCCTCTTTCCACTATAATTAGGTAAGTATACTTTCAACTAATTTCTATCAGTGTGATGGGTACCAGGAGAAAGCTGTGGACCAGTTGCCATGGTAACCTTAAGGCATGGGCGGGGTCTAGCAGCCCGCGCTCTCCCAGGTACCTGGCTCCAACTCATTGTTGATGGGTTTTAATTATTATTATTATTATTATTATTACTATTATTACTATTATTATTATTACTATTATTATTATTATTACTATTATTATTATTATTATTTTTGTTATTTTTATTAATATTACATAAAATATAATATTAACCATACTAAACAAAGTTCTTTGGGTTTTCTTGCATGATAAATGTATGGCTTGTGAAAACAGGAGATATTTTCATCCACCTTCCTCGTAATTCTGAACTCATTCCTTCCTCCCTCCCTCCCTTGCGACATCAGAAAAATGAAAATATTACTCATCAATTTTGTTTACTTTAGCAAAGTTGCCCAACCCTATATTTTTTTAAAAAATGTAAACAATTTTTCTATTTTTCCTTCATCTAGCAGAATACATATCCACTTAACTTTGAATGAAAATTTCATATTTATTTCTTGAAATAGAAATAAAATTTCTTATCTGAATCCAAAATTGAATGCAATAAGGTTTCGAGCAATAAAAAAACTATTAAACACTTGCCAATTCAATTACCTTACCTTCGAATCAAAGACCGATAATATGGCAACATAAGATCGAAATCTTCACATGAATAAATCAATCTACTGATTTAAATATATATTGGGTTTGTAATGTGTTGGTTTTCTTTAAAAAGCGATTTTTTTCTCCGTTAGAAAACAGTGAATCAACATAACAGAACTTCTTCGAAACATCTTCAACTGTCAGAATTCTGATATTTCATACCCAATTTTCAGTTGGAGTCACGCTGGAAAATGCTTTTTTTTGCCATTCAACATAATTGTCCTATTTATCCTTTTACACATCGAGACTCTATCGTTCGAAGCAGTTTGAAGAAATCAAAACATAGCGGATGTATTCTTCGAAAATAAAGCAAAAAACAATAAAAAGAAAAAGAAAAAACGTTCGCGCGTCTTCTTGTTCAGGAACAAAGCAACTTGATCTTTCGAGATAATGCCAGAATCTTACTGTTCTCATTTTTCAATTTACAAAAAAAAAGTCTTTAACTCTTTGTCGAAAAAAAATGAAGTATTAAGATCTCTCACCTTGAATTGCCTGCCAACCACTTTGCACAGTCTATAACTCGTTCAATGCACGTCTGAACGTACAGCGCGACAACGTCTGAAATATCAGTTTTTGAGCCAAGAAGAGCAAATGTATATTCATACCGATGTACAGCATTAATTTTTCATAGGCGACGCCAGACTATCAAGGCTGGTATTGCACATCCAATAACTGAGACTATAGTATGTTTGTTTCTTTGCAAACCTCAGGCGTATTGACTTTGACATGTTTTATTAATCAGCGCACAAAGTTCTATCCCTATGGCACAACTTAGGTTAACGTTCTAAGAGGAATATTGTTCGAATCGGCTGGCTAGGACATCAAGCAAGAAGAACGCATGACACCTCCGAAAAAGCAGCGTATTTTTTGTCGCGTGCCCCAAATTGTGAAAGTTATCGAAACTACGAAGCAATATAGAAATTAATTATTATTTGTTATCAAAACAAAGCTACCACACAAAATGAGTTTGCTAAATTACCAATCAAGGAAAATAAATCGAACTCGCCAAAGATGATTGATATTCAGGGCCGTAACCAGAAAATTTACGGGGAGGGTGCACATCAAATAAAAACGGACTTATGAGTAGTATAAAGGGTAGTAGTAGCCGTTTTAATAGCCTTTTCTATCAGCAAAATCAACGTTGTTGTTGCATTAGATCTGTAAACTTTTCAAGCAATTAACAAATGGTGATAAAAAGCGGACCTTTTGCTCTGATGGGAGGCGGGACACGTGCACCCTGTGCTCCCCCCTCCCCTAGTTACGGCCCTGTTAGGGACCATTCATTATTTATCCCAGGGAGGGGGCTGGCAAGATTCATACAGCCCTAACCCTAAACATCATGACCCCTCCCCTCCCCTAAAGGCAGTCATTCCCTCTTTTTCTGCATGTCATTATTGTGATCCTGTCATGAATTATTGATGACCCCCCCCTCTTTCTTGCCAGGCCCCTCCCTGGGATAAATAATGAATGGTCCCTTATTAGCCATCAATTTTTTGACGAAGGAAAAAGTTAATAGCTCATGATCTTAATTGCCTGCTTTGACAAAGAAACAACATTTATATTCAGAAGGCAGCAAAGAAATATATTTTTGTTTAAAATGTCAAAGGAATTCTTAAACGCAACTTGAAGGATGTTTTCAAGAGAAAATTATATAAGAGAATGAAACCCCGTGACCCATGATCAGCTACAGGTAATACTATATTTAGAATTCTAGTCTAGACTCTTGTTTTCCTGTGCAATTGCACTTGTGTACCAACTGCTAAAGTTTTCTGTGCATTTTCTCCTTTTTCTTTTCCTTTTTTGAAATGCATCCCAACTCTGTCACCAAAAAAGACTTGATAAATGTCTTTTTATGAAAACTAATGCCCATTTTTCGCCTAACGTACAGCTTTAAACTAAAAAATATTCATCGCAGGTACTAGTATAGCTTTAGGCGTGTCGTAAGGGAGATGGCTCCTTTTCTTGATGTTGTTATTCACCACCGCTACTAGGGTTGCAACCAATTCATAAATCACTGAAATTTTGCGCAATTTGGTGCCATATTAAGCGTTCAAATCTGCATATGAAATTGTCTTGTTCTAACAAGACACTATTTATCAGATTTGTGCTTGATCAAACCACACATTTCTACCAATTAAGGAAAAAGATCGAAGAGGACAGATGTTATATGTGCTTCACCGACAGTGACAAAGCCGCGCGGCTTGTTCTTGAGAAATCTTAAAGAAATGAATTTGTATGGTGTTGCACCTCACGCTGCGCTTTCGGTATGGCTGGTAATTAATGATAAAAAATAAACATGCTTACCGCATTTTTTAATGACATCGCTTTTCTTTCTAAGTGTGCAAGAACCCCCGTCGAGGAGGAATGCGACTGAAGGAGAGGGAGGGGGGTGCTTCAGTTCGCCAATCTAACCTTGAGTCTAATAAAACTAGACCCTGTTACCAGGTTGAACTCGTACCCTAGGGGCTTCTGCTGCTGTGCTTTATGCTTAAAAGCTTGGTACTGTAGAGAATGAGTGGGATTGGGAGGGTGGGTACTATTGGGTGGTGCAGTGGTAGTATCCACTCGCCTCTCGAATCTTTGACTACCCCGTAAACAAGCAAAGCTGGAGCGAAAAAAATAATCATGCGTGTTCCAAGAAATTTCTAAAAAAAGTAACTACTAAAACAGACGCTCAAAAGCATCAATAACTAGACCCTGTTAGCAGGATTGCCTGGGATACCAGATACCTGTACTTGGTGGTACTGGAGGGTCAAACTTGCAGGAGGCAGAAAGCACAAGGACAAAAAAGTGAAAGATTCTAGCCCACCACATTTGCCGCACTTGGTAGTTGTCAAGTTTCAAAGATATGGATAGAAGGCCGAAGTCATGTGGGTGAACCACAACATGGGAAGTTGAAGCTGTCTGAGGACTCTAGAAACAGGTGTAAAAAATCCCCGTGGTGAAATAAAGGTTCTGAAATATTTGTATGTGTGTATACACTTATTTCAAAAAACGTCGGTCGGCGATCTGAAAACTGAGACTCGAAGTAATCAAAGGCTGTAGACTGTAAATTTAAACATCGATATGTTTTGTTTTTGATCTGTTGCTCACAGCAATTGAATGTCTAAGTATTCCACGACGTTTGAGGGTCTTTGAGCACAGCCTGAGCGGACGACTTATTATCTCAGATTCCAGATTTCAGATCGCCGACTGACAACGTTTTTTGAAATAGGTGTATACCAGCGAAGCTCCAGAAGACACTGGTAAAGTTCCATCAAGAGTAAAAATAAATATTAATTAATTCTGAGCTTATTCCAAACATCAAGGGACTCGGATTCAAAACCTGGACCTTGGAGAGAGAGGCGAGAGTTTTACCCGGACTTCGCCATCCTGACTCTCTAGTTTTCACGGTGTTCAAGTTGCACTTTTGTCCCACTTATTTAGTTGTAGCAGGTTATAACCAAGGTCTCCAATTCTAATCACCCGTTTTCGACTCGCCCAGAACTTTAACAAATAACCATTAGGAAATCGCGTCTTTTCATTCGGAAAACCCAGTCATGCCAATCTCTGGCTTTTTTACGAGTCTGATTTCAGGCGAGCACTTTAATGTGACCTTAAAGTAATTGCCTTATTACACTGTAATGTGTATAAATCGGGCACATTTTACTGGGCGACGAAATCGATGGAAATTTCGACTGTAGCTTCTTCTCTTGGAAATCCTGCCAGACTTCAAAATATCTAGTTTCAATAATGTTTAAGTGGCATTGCTTATCAATTGTTTAATGGGATAATTGTTGTCATTCGCCCATTTCTCCATTTCATAAGGAATTCGTCATGTGTTTTTCTTTGTGTGTCATCCCTTGCCCCCTCTGGCGATCATGATCCATAGCATTAAGGAAATAGACTATTTTTGAAATGACATACATAGACTCTCCATAGAGGTCTTACTATTTCTTACCTTTTATATGTGGACTCTCAAGATAACCAGTTCTTCAAACTCCAAACTTCAACAGTCGTACCTGCTTGAAAAAGTAAGAATTAATGAATTACTAGATAGCGTGAGTTGTGGGAAGAAAAGACGAATATATATGATGAATATTTTCAGGATGTTTTGGCGCTTGTTGCTTAACAAGCTATATAGCCGATGCATGAATAATGCAGATATAATTTACGAATAATATATATCCCGACAGGATTGCCTTCAATGGTGCGAGCCACTTCAGTGGTCATATGCACGATGGCTTCGATATTTTGAAGCAACGACGTTTATTAGTTTAGTTTAATAGTTAAGTATTATTATTGATATTTCTGCCTTCGTATTTCTTGGGTTCCACCATTTTCATCAAGGAAACAAAATGGCAAACGGAACAGTTTTTCCCCCCCCGGAACTTTGTAAACCGAAAAATATGTAGCAACGTTTCGAGCTTGACCAGCCATTCCGTTTGGCACAAGTTGCCCTACCAGATGAAAAATAGAATTTGTCTTACTTTAATAGTTATCTCGATAATGGTGTTTACGGGTGACAAATGGATCAGCAGTCACTTTTTCACCTTTTTTGTTGGTTTGAACCATTCCATTATATATTAGAACTGTATGTTTTTGTCTTGGGCCGGATGGTTAAGACCAAATTTCAACAAACTTTATAATGATGGGATATCTGTATGGGCTCGCAGCTGAACTAATGTCAGGTTTATAAGTCCACATACAAACTAAAAGTGCATTATCACTAGAGAAAAACCCGCAAATTATGAAGGGGCATTTATTTTACTCACACGTGATACCCACGTCCAGTAAACCAAGATTCCAAAGAAGCAGAAGATATTGAACTAACACTATAAATCTAATGTCCAACAAAAACTGATACATTATACGTACGTATTCTTGGTTTTCAACCATCCCCAGGAGAGACGTTCGACAAAAGACACGACAGCCATTGCTGGTGGACGCGACAAAAACCACCACCGTGACTGGTGGACCTTTGTTCTACTCACTCTCATAAGAATGGTGGAAAACATCAATACTTTATCATAAAATCGGCATGTACAAAGATTCTACTAGGAATGACTTCCGCCTATCAATACGAAATTATGTTGTAATGTGACAACTCTCCGGACCAACATCATGGCGGTACTACTGACTTCACCGACATCTTTGACGCATCAGCGCTATAAAACTCAAGGGCCATTAACATCGAATGAATAATCTCCGGTAGAACATATCATGACATGATACTTTGCCGATTGGATATTTCTTTGTATAACGTTACCGCTTGAGTTAGTGGTGACATTAGGAACATTTTCTAACATCAAACGAGCTTTCTTTTTTCCTCAAAGCACTGTTTTTTGTTTTTTATTTTGTGTGTATGGACATCTAGGACATAGGCCAAAATTTCTATCTCAAACACACGAGAAACGTTTGCGCATGCTCAAAGTCCTCATGGGAACTAAACGCTGAGCGTTCTTTGAGTGTTAACTCGTACTTCCTTGATCATGTCGCATCCCACGTAAAGACCCGTTTGCACGTGCGATTTTTGCGGCGATTTTAACTGCGTTTTCGTGACAATTTTCAAAAATATTACGAATTTTGTCTTACTCTTCTAAACATACATGTATTTATATAATATTGGTGTCCTGAATAAATCGTTTCAAGTAATGAATTCTTCACCATTTTTTACTATGACCAAAATCGCCTCGAAACAACAATTACTCTGCAATGCAACAATATTGCACCACATGCACGATTCTGTTTCACCATTACTACCTTAAGCTATGTCTGGTCTTCTATCCTGTGAGTTGTGATTGGTCAGTGTTCTTGGCCCTTATCCGCACCGTTTCCGTGTCTTGTTTCGTCATAGTTACTAGAGGGAGATGGTTAGGAAACCTATTGTTAAGGGTCTTTGTTCGCTTTAGATGTTGAACCGGTTTTGACCCTGCACACAATTTGATTTATGCTCATCCGAAACTACAAAACAAGTAAACATAAACTTTGTCTATCGGATTATTGTAAGGAATATTCCAATATCTATGATAAATCTTTAGGTATTTCGGATCAGCAGCAAGAAGAAAGATTTTGGTCTGTTCACTCAGCCATAATCAGCAAGGGTAAAACAATGACGAAACAAAATAATGTGCAGGGTCACGCTTGAAAAAAGTGAACAAAGACATATAACAAAAGAGTTTCACAACCAGTCCCCTCTATTAACTATGGTTTCGTTTATGCATTTGTACCATTCGAACAGTAATGCAGTTCCTTAGAGAAGGTAAAACGAAGGTAAAAGGAAATGAAGAGAAGATTGTGAAGAATAATTGTTTTGACGCCTCAAATAAGTGTCTAAACGATATTAATGGACCTGTTAGAAGGAACTTTTGCTATATTTGGGTTATCAAATAATAAAAACAAAAATTCCAATTTGACGCTTTGCTTTGACTCGTAAATAATGCAGAGAGCTTGATTGACGAGCTGCTAGGATGTGGATACCCAATCTGGTGGAATATTTGCGCAGATATCAAAATATATTTTAATACGAACATTTGTATAGATTTTTTGAATTCAGTGAAAAAAGAAAAATATAATGTGGATACGGTGGGATTCGAACCGCGTCCGACGACAGATAATTAACTCCAAAAATAAACGTGCCCGTAAACGCTGACCATACTCCGAGACATCCGCAGAGCCTGGAGCATCGTATGGACTTCAGACGTACGTTCCGTTCGGAGATATACTGGGCGAGTATTTTTTGCTGTTTGACGCGCTTTTGTAAAATTTTCAACGACGTTTTAGGAATTGACGATCGTAGGAATCTCACATTGTATCATCATATTTCTAATATATTAATTTGCTTTATTTGGTCATTTTCTTTCCGAGTTGAAATCTTTTCTATTACACTTAAATAAATGGTCAGAACTAACGTCTTTTCAAGGATTATTTACGATTTTTAAGGACTTTTTTCTTTTTTCAAGGACTTTCAAGTGCCCTTGAAATAACATTTTGAATTCCAGCACTTTTCAAGGAGTTCAAGGACCTGGACGAGACCTGCAGAGTATATCGACCAAATCCGAACAAAATACCAATAATAAGTCAATCGAACCCGATCGAGTTCGAGCGTTGCTGTGAGTTTGATTTCCGAAACACGAACCAATCGAACCAAATGGACTTTGAGAGTAGAGTTCAGTAAGCTTAATTATATATTTAAAAATCAACTAATGGGAGTCTAGCTCGATAACTTCTAGTTCCTCTAGGCGTCCAACATTCAAATTCAATTTTCTAGTCTCTTTCTTAAATATTTTGTATTATACAGAATGGAATGTGCTCTTAGACCAATCAGATGCGATAAATCAACACAAGGTAACCCACTCTCTCTTGACCAAAGAGCATCACTACTTACCTTAAAACATCGTGAAGCTAGAGCGAACAAACCGTCTATAACTCGAACTCTGAACTTCAAGCGAAGCGAGCTAGTTCTAAAGAATTTTGGCGCAAAGAGTATTCTCCTCTGTGATTGGTCAAAAACAATGAACATTCCAGGCATGTTTCAAGCCTTCTCACTACTGTGAGTTCGATTA
>WUCR03036665.1:0-10148 GCA_009858155.3 Phymanthus crucifer
AAGCAATGCAGCTGGCTACAATCACCAGCAAAAAAATGTGTCACTCGAGTTTTGCGACATCTCCCTCCCCTCTTCCTGTTCAATGTTGATTATTCGCACGCAACCTGGAAAAACTAACCTCATGCAGCGACCACTACACTTGGGCAACATTGCCAGAGGGGAAGGGAGCAAATGTGATTCATGTATTTTGCAGGAGATTGCTACTTTCCTTTCAAATCCAAGATCAGTAGCGAATGTTCTCGGAGCTGACGTGTGTGACGTCATGCTGAGCAGGAAAGAGGGTAGCCTTGAAACGAGGCTAGGTCATGCAAATGTGAGGGGTTCACTGGTCATTTCAGTCGTGAAAGCTGATTGATACTAACGGCCATGCCGTGCATGTGATTATCCATTCAAATTGTGTGGCGTGCAGTAAGAGCCGCCGTCTACGAACAAAATGTCGCTACACTTTCAGGAAACTGACGCCTCAGCAGATGGCGTCTCAAATTCAATTTTTTCCCCGGATTTTGGGTGCAAGGGTGACAATACAATACAACGGTTTATTTTAATGCTATGACACAAGGCTGGAGCAAGGATAGTAATAGCACGAGGTTGAAGGCTGGAAGAACCAGCGAAATAATTTCGTTAGTCTGTAATTTTCAGTACTGATTAAATTAATTTGGGGAAAATTCTTTTCTGATAGAGGAACTGGAGCCTGTGGATCCAATCTGGATACAACCCTCTAGTGATTCTGTACAAACCAGAATAGCAACAACTCAATGTATCAATCAGCATTCATTAGTACCGCCATCCTTACATTACAACTCTAAGAATCAATAAGTTATCGTTGACTCCAATCAATTACCCTCGTGTACCTACTTGACACAAATGCTGTACCTAGTATTCTTTTTACGGGTCACACAGGTTTGGTTTGGAAAAAAAAATGCTTGCCTTAATTGATGAATTCTGTTTTCGGCTGTGCAATAAATACGATTTTGTTTTGCTTCCAAAATTTGAGAAGAAGAAAAAAACAAAGAGAAGGATGAAATGAAAGAAGGAAAAGTGAAAAGAAGGAAAGGAAGGAAGGAATGAATTGAAGCAAGAGCTCATAAATATGATCTCTTGATGGAAGAGACTCAACGAAGGAAGGAAGGAAAGAAGGAAAGAGGGGAAGTATTAAGATAAGAAAAAATATTTATATTTGCAAACAATAGTCGATCTTTTATATAAACAAGTAGTCTTCATTTAAAAATGAGATCCAATTTCCTAAGGGTTAAGTATTCGCGACTTCACCTGAAATTAAACCACTTGGACCATATTCCTAATTTTCTCAAAAGTACCGGCCAATAATCTATTAATGGGATTAATCCAAACTTAAGTATGTAGTCGACTAGACAATGATGTTTTTGCTTTCCTTTGTCTAGCCAGTTAGCTATATAGGTATACCTTGTCCTACCTTCGCGTGCAAATATGTTTAGAAATTGTGACTGATGTCAGATAGGTGCCTCTGCCCTGAATTCGGCTCTCTGGAAGGTACTTCAAACACTATAGTACGTCTGGTTTACACCGTGTAAATAGGATTAAAATTAAAAGTGTTTCTTTTCAGTAGAACAGAAGTCAATAGACAGTATATTTATAACTATGGGACAAATCAAACTATGTGATAGATATATAGATCTTTTTGGTTGCACCACGTGTCATCCCAATAGTGATATTTCTTGGCTGTACTTGGTTTCACATGAATATGGATTCGACTTAAAAACAAAGAGTCATCTCTCTAATGACAAGAAATCATGCCAAATAATAATTAAAACGATATAATAGTGAGTGGAAGGGAATGGCCTTTACTTGGAGTTTATGGATAAAAAGCCTTAATCACGGTAAAAACTATCCTACGACTCGATAATATGCCAAGGAAGGACCCAGAGTATCGAGTATAAGGAGAAGAAGAACATTTTTTGCAGACAATCTACAAATCGTTGCTTTTTTCAAAAACATAAAATATAGAAGCCACAGGAAGAAACCAAAGTTTAGATATCTCCAGATTTATTCACGTGAGATACATTATTGCCTAACAGTTATTCACTGTTGAGTATTGTGTTTATACTTAAAGGGTACATACACCTATTTCAAAAAACGTTGTCAGGGAGAACGGGGGTTGCACGACCGAAATGAACTGTGGGTACCATTTGGTATGCAAAATTTCTCTAGTTGCGTTGTTGCCCATGCTTGAAAATGGATACACCAACTGTAAAGTCTGGTTCTCACTAGCGACGCAAGCAAAAGCATGGGCAACGCAACAAGTAGTGAAACTTTGCAAACCAAATGATACCCATCGTTCATTCCAGTCGTGCAACCTCCGTTTTCAACGACAACGTTTTTTGAAATAGATGTGAAAGGGGTGGTCAATCAAACAGTAGGAGGCATATATTCCAAGGTATAGACATCATCCATATCATAAAAACACAAAGGAGGGTCTCTTCAGGATTACTGGGGCTACAATAGATGTTTATTGTTTATTGATTTTCATTTCTTTGCTTGATTAGGAAAGGACACTGTAAACCATAACAAGGCAACGCAACATCCAAGTCCAAGTTCAGACGGGCGTACTTTCCATGAGCCGTACTAAAAGAGAAATTTTGAGCCGGGCTGATACATACGATTAAGCCAGTCTTACCGAAAGCCTGAGTCGTGCTATTATACAAGACGTACTCAGTTGATTTAGACGGCGTACTTTCCATGAAATTCATTGTCACAATAAACTTAGGCTCGTGGAAAGTACGCCGTCTGAACTTGGCCTATAGTGATCTTATAAAATATCAATGCAACAAGTGGGCTTCGATATCCATTTTAAATAAATAAATTAAAACCGCATGAGGCAGTGACGCTCTCTGTTCAGGACTGTGCATTATCTTGGTTTAACTTAAACCTATTGTTTTCCCATATCAGACCACGCTCACTTCGTAGAATAATCTTTGTCATGCAGGGCAGCTGGGCATGACAAAACACTTGAATATAGATACAGCACAAACAATGAATCTTATAATACCCAAGAGAATGACGAGTGTCTCTAGCTTGAATGGAAAACAATGCGTCTAAGCTAGAAAGATCTACTTTTGTAGTACTTGTATGACGCCGATTTGGATGCAAAAAGGAGGAAAGAGACGCTTGGCTTTCGGATTGACCAAATGAATTTGAAATGGGAAAGTTTATAAAGGTAGCCAATGAAAACACCTCATATAAGACAGCGATCACGTTGATATCGTGCTCTGTACAATGGACAATGCAAATCTACATATTAGAGTACACGATGATGACAGTATGTCCCTTGGCGCTTAAGGGAGGGCAGACCAATACCACGCTGTCTGGTATTTTACATGAGCAGCTCTCAGGGACCACCATACTAACTCATACTCTCGATTAATGTATCCTGACAATTTTCATTAAAGCATCAACTAAGGTAACGTCACATTTTAACAAGCCCGTTTTGATGCATCTGCAGGAAACAAGTCTTTAATCTTATGTAGTTATCAAGCTTGAAAGATTGTCAGTGTAAAGACCTCGTAAGCCTGGAATTTGCTTAGCTAGTAGACTACTGAGTTAGCCTAAGCCTTGGTAGACTTTGATGTGTCATTTGTCAAGTGAGGGGCTTACTCAAACAGCGGCCACAGTTAATAGAATGGCGTCCAATAAGAATGCTTATGACAATAAAACGTTCATGTTACATTACTTTCATTAGAGAAACTAATCCTAGACTAAATATATCGATATTGGTTATAAACATGGGGAGCTTGAGACAAAGTTGATCATTGGATTGTGCGGGAAATGGAGGCCGCAGGTCAAAGGCTTTTTGGAATGTGTAGCAAAGGAAGAAGAAGAGCTGCAAGTGGAAGTGTGGCAATGATAGATTGACTATGGAAAGCGAGATAAGAAAGATGTACACTGGACAGTAAATGGAAGAAATCACAGACCACATAAACAATGACTATTCCAAAAATAAGCTTAGGAAGACAAGACATTTAAGCCAAACGGACTTCTCCCCTCGATGGAACGTGTAGCATTCTGTTGCCGTTAGACTCACACCCAAGAAAAGCATTTATATGAAAGGTCCATATAAGATACTCAGTGCGTCGACAAATTTAAATTTCTCAAGAGATTCTAAACTGACTAGCAAGGAAAGTTGTCCATGGCACAAAAAAATGATATTTATTGACCTCAAACTTTCCATAAAAGGCACTCTTATTCCAGCTAACGTACCCAAACGCTTTTTTTCCACTGTCCAATGCCTCACTCCATTCATCCCAGACCACAAATGTCTTTTTTCGCTTTTACGCGATACACACCTCTATCTCTTTTGGAGTAACGAATATGACACAAAAACAGGAAAGTGGTCCAAAGTTGAAACTGATAAGTCAAGGCGATGAAGACGATATGCTAGGAAAACAAGCATCCTAGGTTGTCAAAGTCTTTTTGAAAAATCTGTGCTTTGCTGCAATGCAATAACGAAAGAATGGCCCTGTAATCTCTGCATTAAACATTTGATTGATGTTCATTTAACAATTTAACGCTATTGTAATATTCAGGCATTCCAATAGTTTGACCGACATTGTGGATCACCATGAAAAGACTATTGAAATCTCATGGGTTCAAATTTCCGGTGCAGTGAAAGGGCCTCTCCCTTTTGCGTGTATTCGCTGAAGATTTGGCCTCCAATACGACAGACATGTTGACTTTGGAATTACTCCGTTTACATTTTGATAATACCGCAGAATTAGGGTGAGCCCGTTTAATTATAGACGGTGATTTTCAAGTTATCAGGGACCCATCACTCTCTAGGTCTCTTCCACAGAAACCAATCGCGTATCGACTATTGTTAAAATTTGGTATTGTTACCACTTCATGTGCGTGATCAAGCAAGGTAATTCATTCGTAGCCAAGACTGCAGTCACGGTCCGTGGCTTAGATTCCTGAAGAAAGCGGCTGGTTAAGTCAACACGTAGGTTATCTATTGATTGTCGCGCAGTCCAGGAGAAATGACAGCGATTTTATTCGTGTTGATTGCTTGTAATGCGTTCCATGGTTCTTTCAGTGAAGGTAAGTGTCTTCTGTTGCTACTACAACCGAAAGTTTTTTCAAGAGTTGAAGTTAATAGAAGAGACCGGTTCTTTATTCATTGAGACGAGTGTGTAAATTAATGACGAATTGTGACAGTCCATATACAAATAAATGAACCCCTAAAGAACAGGCTTCAGCTTGGGACAAGGTCATTACTTGAACTACAGATACAATGTTGGTGCAGTTACATAAACGCTGGAGAAGTGAATATTTGATTCCTGAATATTTTGATGCCAAACAGCTCTCCGTCTGACTTCTTCTCAATTTACAGTTGTTATTTGAAATTCTTACTCCAAGAATCTCTTATACTAGATATATATCAGAAAACTCTCGTTTTCGATTTTGTACTTTATTTTATTTCTAATTTCATTTCCAGAAATTTTAGGCACGGTGCGAAGATTTAGGAATGCTGAGGATTAAAGTGGAAACGTTTTCGGCAGTTTACGTAGTTTTTGATTAATGAATGTTGTAATTCTTCTCTCTGAATTTTTAACTATGGAAATGCTCTGAATGGCTTAATCCTCTAAGAAAGGCTTTTTAAGTTTCAACCCGGTGTAATGATAAATTCTTTGTTTGGAGTTCAATAGAAAGATTTCAATGTGAGCAATTGATAATAGACCTGCGGTGTTTATGAATATGATTCCATTCGCGCCACAAGAAAGCATTACAACGTATAAAGTGAAATTATTTTTACGGGTTTGCAACAAGTCTGGCTAGCTATAGATGAAATTTGGCGCCAAAGGTCAAGGAGTAGGCAACACTGGCAGACCGGGGAGAAGAAAACTTTTTTTATTTGTAGCAAAGTTCGAGTATCCTGGACCAAATTAGTACTCAAACGCCAGATATATATGTAATCCTTAAAAGTTAACCTTTCCGCGCTTTACATAAGTGGTATCATTTAATATCACATCTGGTGTCTATGGAAAGCAGTTCGGTACAAATTGAGAAACACCACTACCTCTACCGTTTCTTTGACCTTTCTTTCAAGGTTATTGCAAGTTTTCAACTCGAAAAACGCAGCATTTTTCAGGCTTTCTATCAATTGTTTTCAGGAAATCCAACAAATTGAAAAGGCTTAACGTTATTGTTTAAAAATTCTTTGGATATAATTTACATCATTTTCTGCATTCTTTTTAATTGTGCACGATTACTGAATAGCTCTCATTAGCGGAGAAAGAGGTATTCCCAACCCTCTATCAAAAAGAACGCACCGATGCATTGCAGTGTATATTGCCAATAAATATTCTGGTAATTTGAGAGGACAATCGTCGCTCTGGAGCCTTCACTAGAACTGATAACATTGCCGATATTGAAGCCTCGGATGTCCAATATACATAATGATATCAAGATAAGATAGGTTCTGGGTGCTATTTAGTGCTTAATTGATTCCACTTGATAGTGTCAAAGCGAGCCACTATGCGATATGTCCATTTCTGCACCGGGTTTTTCACGACCTGTTGCTTCATTTTCTTGCGTCCAAATGATAAGTAACTTGGAGCACCCTATTGTAATAAACATAGTGTCGCTGAGGGTTCCAGTTTTTATGCTTGATATAATTTTTTTTAACGAACGCTCCTGTCTTTAAGCCTGGTTCTCACTAGCGACGCAAGCATAAGCACAACGACATACACAAGCGCAGTTAGTCTTCCCTGGTTAGTTCGCCCTTTTCATTTTGCGCAAAACATTCAGTCGACCTTGAAGTACTACCTGCGCTTGCGTGTGTCGTTATGGCTTGTGCATGCGTCGCTAGTGAGAATCATGTTTAACTGAATAGTCTTCTAAGTTGTGTCCTGATTGCATTAGCTCTTAGGATTAGCTCTTACAGGTCACACACGCATCTTACTGATTTGCTTAACGGTCCCCTGTATTAGTCGTATCTAGGATAGAGCATCTGCCTGGATGTAGTTGGATTGACCGTGCAAAGCTCATTAATCTGGTTTGGTAAGATTCCTGGAGGATTGATTGACCAGATTTGTCCCATTCTTGGGCTATTGGAAATGCGGGTCAAATGCAATACTCCATCACCTTAAAATTACACAGAATGACAAATGTAAGCCCATCGATCGAACCTAGATAGACAGTGATATCAGTTGTGGTATATTCTCTTATGTAGGTTTTAGTGCTTTTAATTGTTGTGTCGTGTAAGACAGAAAAGGAAAACAAATGCTAAATAGAAGGAACAGCACTCTGCATTTGAACAGAATGTCACCAAATAATGAACGATTGCGTGAGATGTCGTCCATAGTACCTATCTTGGACCGTGCTGTTTATATCGTCCGTATCGTGGCTAGTGGATGTCCACTACTTGCTACATTAGGTAGTTGATTGTTGAATATAAAAACCTTGATTTGGTTTGGAAGATATTGGATAATGAATTTTCCATTAGCATCGTGAAAGTAGCAACTAACTTCGTATCCAAAAAATATTTTTTACTGTGATGGATTATTTCTGTGTCCACGTGGACAGACAGGCAGACGGAATGACCGTAATGCAAATGAAGCGGGGATGATCATTATCTTTTCAGCGACACAACGTGCTTGTTTGTTCGTCTTAGAACTGTTACTTTTAGCTATGGCTAAATCAGGTCTTGGCCGGGCCAAAAAATTGTTTTTCGCAGTTTGACTACCACCTACCCTGCGAGCAGAGTCTCCTTTTACCTAGGAGACTCTGCTCGCAGGGTAACTACCACCTTATATCGGTAAACAGACCTAGTAAACTAATCATAGCTGAAAAATCAAGTTGAGAAAAGATACAGGGTCTTAAAGTGTAAATTTTTTACCAAAGCCAAATTTCGTGAAATTCAAAATGCGCAGGAAACAATGTTCGAGAAAAATTAGCATGCAAACGAGAAGTTTCGTATAGGAACAATGCCGCGAAATTCTCGCGCACAGAGTGAAACTTAATCACCCTTTTCGTCCGTTACCGAGGTCAAAACAATATTACGATGCGAGCATATGCGTCTACAAGATAAAGGCAATGTGTGTTTTGAAGTAGCTCCAAATAGGGATAACCTGCTGTAAAATAGAAATGCCGAAGCAGACTGTTTTATCATCAATGCCAAGAATGCAATAGCTAAAGGTGGAAGATTTTGATTTAATAGTTCTTAAACGAGAAGCCAATATGGGTCATACCTCATTGAAAAATGGCGCGGATTTAGCGAAATGAATCTTATTGAGTTATTGGTTGTGCAGAATTTCCATTGATTTCTTGATGATTGAAATTTCATTGTTTGCTTCCCCATTTCGTTTTTCTTTTCTTTTCGTTTTGAATCCATGTACAGAGATTTATCATGTGATTCTTGTCCTTCTGCGGTTGTTGCGCAGTGCATTTACGGCTTGTATGCCTTTATATAGAACAATTAACGTCTCTATCGTAGGAAAGGATTAAACATCTTGTCCCCATTTCCTTATTACTGTCATAACAAGAGCGCGTTCATGTTAGGTTAAGTAACGGGAAATTACTGGCTAGTCACACTGTCCTAGTTGGGCCTTGTCTGTCACTAATGTCACTGTGGTCTATATTGCGAATGTAGCACTGGACTGCAGAATGTATCATTGGTATAAAAATTTTCCAAAAGATTTAAAGATTTCCAATTTCTTTCTCGTGTTTCTCGTGGGCTGGAAACCATCATCACATACCAACTAACTGACTGTAGATGATGACTAGTTGTAGAACTAGCTTGGACTAGTTCGGAGTCAACTAACTTGCTGATTGGTTTGGTTAGGCCCTTTGATCTAGCGATCGGATAGCAGCCGAAACACCGACCACCTGGCCAACGTACTCTGCTGGCGGCTATTAGACAGACGGGTATTCAGACAGACGGACGGATCAATAAAACTAATCAATCAAATACGCTAGATAATGAAACATTTGAGCGAGAAAACATAAAGCATATTTGCAAAGCTACACAGGTGTATACTCGTTGACCAACGTTCGTTTTGTTTATCTTGAAGTACACAAAAAAAAATTAAAAGTGATTAGTTGGAATGTATCGAGAGTTACCCAGCCTTATCTCTTGTGTGTTCTCAAGGCCATAGTAATTACCTACCGGGCATTACCTCTGCACACCTCAGTTGTTTTGATACATATCTGTGAAAAAAAAATAACAAAAAAAATCATCAAATTAACAAAATTATTATGTTTTGCATTGATTTATTGATTTACTGGTCCAGTGAATGATTTCCGGCTTCAAAGAATACTATCATGATCAGCTTACTGAAGCGTTCGAAACCAAGTCTGATAATTTGGTTATTTGGTGGTTTTGCGGTTTACCATACCATATTTAGACCAATGAAGCTATAAACAACAGTCATTATTCACTTTAAACGCGCCGCAGAGTCCGGTTCATTTGCATGATAAACATGCCTCCAGGATATACTATCTATATACCCGGGTCCCCGAGCTATTCCAATGTTACCTAGCTGTCACATCTCTTTGGAAGCTTTAGTTCAATAGCAATTTTAACATTAATTCGTGTAAGACTACAATGTGGTCTACAAGTATCAATATGTTTTTTTACATGGCCAGGTATATATCATGTGAAAGATGCGCTGTCCACTTGAACCTTGTGCGGAAACGTTCATAGATAAGATAATCATTAGTTACACTAGAGTTACCAACGAAGCCACGGTGTAATTATGATCCTTTTAGATGTCTCGTGCTGTTGAGTTTTTGTCTGGTGTCTTTGATATTAATTTGTTATTAATGTTCAGTTGGAGTAGATAAAGAATAAGAATCTTAATTTTAAAAGAAATATTGTCATTGTCATTTTAGTGTTTTCTACTACCACTGTCCATTGTGCCACTACAACTACCGCTGACACCATCCTGACATACCACCTATCGCCTACGCTCGACCACTGTTACCATCATCATCACCAGTACCATTAACACCTACCACCTACCCCCTACCATTCCCACTACCTACAACCTACCACCTACCACAGACTTTTTATAACCTACTACCTATAACCCCAATCTACTTTCTCACTACCGCCTACCGCTCCACCAACTACTACCACCTACTGCTTTCACTACCTACCACCTACTACTTTCACT
>WUCR03036687.1:0-10148 GCA_009858155.3 Phymanthus crucifer
CATGAACCTCGTAAAAATTAACGGCCAGCATTATGACCTGAATGGAATGCGAAAGGAGCTTTGCATAGCAGTCCATAAATCTAGATCGGTGCTAAAGCGATTCCTCTGACTCCCCCGCCCTCTCTCTGGTTCGATGAGTGTTTTTCCCGGTGCGGGTTAGCCTCCTTCCCAGCCGTTCTTAATTTTGCCGAATAATAGTTCCAAGGGTCTTTCGCCCGGAATAACTTATCTATTT
The DNA here is from genome assembly GCA_009858155.3 of Phymanthus crucifer. NCBI lineage: Eukaryota > Metazoa > Cnidaria > Anthozoa > Actiniaria > Phymanthidae > Phymanthus > Phymanthus crucifer. Next base: position 236 of record WUCR03036687.1, read on the forward strand.
GTAGTTCATATTTTTTATAAAAGTTGATTTGACGACACCGAATCGAGTGGACTGCCTTGGTGAAAGGCGAGTCCTCTCGCCGCTGTGCCGCAGTACATGGTACTCGCTCTTCCATGACGGGTACAGTCGTCAGGTTAAACCCCGATCGATCTAACATTGCTTTACCGCCAAAGTGTAAGATTTGTAAAAATGGTAATAATGATGATGATGAAGACTACGACGATGTTCAATGAAATAATACTGATAATAAGAATGATGAGTGATGGTGATCATGTTATTCGCTAAATTAAAGTTATGTAAAAATGGTTTACGAGAAAATTAGATAAGACCGCAGAAATTTCTTTTGAAATAACTCAACATTACTGTAACTATTTTGTGTGAAAATAAAGAAAAATGATTTCGTGACCCTTGAAGTTCATTTCAAAAAGATATTGTGTGGTTGTTGGCGGGAAAATACTTTTATCCATTACAAGAGTTCTGCGAAAAAAGGCGACTGGTTCGGGATATTTAAGTAGACGCGAGTCTCTCAGTGCCTTCTTTTTTACGTGTTCATATTGCGAGAACGCCAACTAGCCGTAGTCGTCCACTTTTCTATCATTTCTAGCAGAAGTACATAACTAGAAGTGTCCATCTGGGTAATGCCTCTACGACACAACAGATGTACGAGTGAGCTATTTTTAGATTTGCGTCATCAGCTACCCTGCGCGCGCGAATTTCAAACACGGCCTCTGATTGGACAAATTTCAAATCCATCCTCACGCTCAACAAAAAATGCGCGCGCGCTATCTTTCACATACGACATTTTGTCCAATCATAGCCTGCGTCACATCCGGACTGTTTCCCCGAAAAGTCCGTCAGGGACCGTGTTTGAAATTCGAGCGCGCAGGTTGGCTGATGGCGCAAATCTAAAAATAGCTCACTCGTACATCTGATGTGTCATAGAGGTATTACCCAGTTGGACACTTCTAGTTATGTACTTCTGTTTCTAGTAAATCAAGTATCGAGCGTTTACGTGAGGCAATTTTAACTGTCTCGGCTAGAAAGGTTACCCTACCGGTAGGGTTACCCTCTGCGTGAAAGAGTTACCCTCTTACCCGGGACAACTTTTCTTCTGTTTTTTCCATGTAAACGGATACCGAGACAAAACCCGAGCCAACTACACCTCTTGAGCATGCGCATTGCATTCGATATTTGGCAACCTCGGTAGTTGACCCGGATTCAAGGGACAGCTTTTCTTCCATATAATCGCTCGGTATAGTTGGGTCGAGTAGGAGGGTAACCCTGGTACCATGGACAACTTTTCCACATATATACAGCCCCTTATTTATTGTTATCAATATTATTATGGTTGACGTCACTTCGTGTCATTCCTAATAGAAATGACATAATAGAAAACACTAAGTGTGCAACATAAATAGCACTAAATACTACTAAATTATGCTACTTCCATTGTAAATTATATAGTTTAATTAGCACTATTTAGTGCTAAAGAGTGCGCACTTTTAGTGTTTGTATTCTGGATTTTCTCCACGTAGAGCTTAATATTTTTTCTAGTTAATTCTTTAATTTTCTTGGTCTTTTACGATCTCAAAGAATGAAAAACACCCTTTGAAAATCCTTTTCTCATTGTTGTGTGTGTTATATTTGCTATTAACACTGTTACGTTGTTGTTGTTGTTAATTGTTGCTATTATTTTTCTTGTCATTCAAAAACACACATTACTGTTACTATTAGCGAAGAACCTTTACAAAAGTGATGGGCTCGGGAGCAAAAATTTAAAAAAATGTTGACAAAAAATTGCCTTGATATTTCTCGGGAAAAATATCGACAGAGTCCATAAAACAATTTGTTGCAATTTTCCGTGTCAATTTATGGCAAAAATGTCCTCTATAATTCGCTTCCTAAAGCCTGGTTCTCACTAGCGACGCAAGGACTATCTGCGCTTCCGTATGTCGTTGCGCATATGCTTGCGTCACTAGTGGGAACCAGGCTTAATGGTTGTTCGTCCGTTATGTCTTAACCAGGTGTTTGATTTCATCATCTACACGCCCTTTTGATTCACTACAATGTCATGTGTAATTAATGAATCAATTAATCTCCCTTGGACCCACCCTTTTACTTCATCTTCATTTCGTGAGGGACTGTTTATTAATTATCCCTGGGGAGGGGGGAGCTGGAGGAAAAGTAGGGGGCTTCGAAAAAATTCACACAACGAAGGGGGAGGGGTTTCAATGTTGTTTGCTGACTTAGAGGGGGGTTGAAAGAAACAATGAAGGTATGACAGAGAGTAAAATTTTTCAACAAAGTTTTCATGTTGAGTATTGTTTTCTGTTTGTTTGTTTTTTTTTTGAGGGGGAGGTATTTTTTTCAGAGGTCATATGCGGGGTCTGAAAACTTTTTGAAAAGAATAGGGGAGTTGTGAAATTTTCCCCCTTCCCCTACTACTTTAATTAGTAATGAAAAGTCCCTTAATTAAATAATCATGCTTAAATCAATTATTTCAGCAAATAAACTTTGACGCAAAGAAAATCTTTATTACGAGGGCGGGTGTTATATTTTTTGAAAACGTGTATTACATAACTATCGAGAACAAATATTCACGTGGACTGAGAATGTACTAAAGAAAAATCCCAAAAGGGTTAATACTGTATGTTTTTCGTTTGGGAGTTTGGTTAAAAGGGCGAGGGAAGGTTTGTATCTATAGGATAGAAGTGGTTTTGTCAAGGAGTTAGGCTTAAGGAGCAAAAATCTCAGTCTTTGTCGATTCAGTTTCCTCCCCAGAAACTAGGAAACGTCCTTAGCAACAGCCACAAAAATGAGCAGTATGACGTCACAGCACCAAGAGTGACGATTTTAATTATACCATTGACAGTGTCGGTTTTCTCATTCGGAGCTGGTTCGACGTTATATGGATATTTCCATGACATCTTGAATTGTTTGTTCATGGATATAAATTCAGTGATGGCATTTCTTCAAGGGTCATTCCTCTGGAAAAACACTTTCATGGTCATCACTTCGTGCCGAGGAAATCATTTATTTTCTCTGACTCTGAAAAGAGGGCTTGACTCAACGATAAATCGCAATAAAAGCATCTGAAGAAGAAGAAAATGGCAAATGTTCAGCGAGAGACTCTTTTAACCAAGCGTTTCAAGAATAGGCCAGTTTCTTTGGCTAACGAATTTGAAAGATCTCCCTCTACTAAAGCGAATACCTTCCCGCCTCTCCAGGATGGTCAGTTTGCGGTAGTGTCACTCGCTCAGAGGAACGATGAAAAGAGAATGATTTCTGTGTCGACATCAAAAGACCAGTCTCTAGAAGAAAGAGCAGCGAGAAAGAAGACCACTGCCAAGATACGAGAAAAGTGTTGTGGAAATAACAACACTTCTACTCAAAGTCACTCAGTATCTCGGTCAACTGAAGAATGGGTCAAGGAATCCGAAGAACGTGTGATTGGCGATAGCAGCACCACTGAACGGGGAATGACAAGAAGACACGGCACTTCGAAGGCAGCTAGGTGTAGAAGGAAGTCGTCATCGTTAGACTGTGCCGTTGTCGTCAGTGACTTGAGGCAAACACGTCCGAAGAAAGGTCATGAAATCTTGCATGAACGTCAGTTTGGTTTTGAAGACAGGAGGCGTCCTAATGTGCACAGACACATTCACAGTACACATACTGTACCCGCTGCTCCAACTAAAGAAAGGCGTTTACCGCCAAGTCTACCACCCCTTAAAGATACACTATCATTTCCTTCTGCTGTCTCGCCTCTCACACCAAACTCTGCTCCCTTCACGCAGAAATGGCCAGCATCACCCATGACTCAGGGTGGATTTGCTTTCGATGATGACACAAGGCAACGAAAGAGACATGGAACACTGCCGCCATTGTCGTTACCACAACGAGAGCCAACCCTAGTCGTGGTTCCACCAACACCCACAGCCAAGAAACCGGACTCACTCGCAAAACTACACCCCATACGCAGTCAGCTGTCATCATCATCATCGACATCATCAAACGGCGAACAACATTCTCAATTTCTATCTCAGTCCGCGCCAGCAAACTGGGGTGAACGTTCTGTTCTTGCCACTCCAATCATCCATTCATCCAAATCCCTCGAGTTTTCGTTCCCTCCTTGCCATACTCCATCCCATTTTTCTTGTTCGTCAACTCGTTCAGAATCATCTCTATCGTCCGTCAATTCTCCTAGTTCTTATTCATCTTCAGCATTATCCTCGTCACCATTTATCTATGACGGTGATGTTGATGAGGTGTTCTGTCATTATCCTGTTCCACCGCCTTCCTCTTCGAAAAAGCCTAACGCCCAAAGACGACGGCCTGGACGCCGATTAGTTCCTTTTAACAAAGTTGACAGCCTGCCTCCAAGTCTAGATCCAGCTCCTGACAACCTGGAAGACATCGAAGAAGTACGGTCTCACAGTCGCAAATCAAGCAGTAGTGAAGCCGAAACAGATTTTGAAGAAAGTGAAGTACTCAAAGAGTACCTACGCATTCGTCCTGGACGAAGAGGAGCCATGTGTGAAAAGATGGAAAAGAATATGAACGTTGTCAAGATTAACGGCAAAAAATACAATTTAACAACGTTAAGACGTGAATTAACGGAGATGATGAGTGCTGTTAAGAAATACGACGTAATTTTTAAGGCTCTTAAATTCTTTCGTTAGAGACTAGAATCCAAATGTAAAATATATATTTTAAAGTTCATTTTAATTCATTTTAATTGTTTTACAGCCAGGCTACGAAAACCGAGAACGCTTGAAATATTGAAAAAAGTTGAGAGTCTGGAATCTAGTTTCTGCTTTCAAGATGGCGGACACGATATATATTTGCATGTTTTTTTCTTGTTGTTGTTTAAATGTATCATAATACAATAACGATATACTTCGTTATCGATTTGATATTTTGTATGAATATTCTTTTTTTTTCCGAATTGGATGCGCTATTTCTATTGATTTTTTTAGATTTTAGACTGAAAAACTTGGGCCAAACGAGAGTCTACCACTAGATTTAGATAATCATCAATCTGACGCCTGAGGGTGGGGGTTTTGCATTTTAATTTTGCCCTGCGTACTGGAGGATTTTTCTTAGATTGCAAGCCTCATTTGCTAATTCCTCCACCATGTCCCGGGGGTGGGAGGGGGAGGGGGTGGAAACTGACTAGTGCATTATAATATAGTGACAATGATTGCAAATAAACATCTGCAGGTAAACAAAACTCGTGTGGAACATAATTATTTGATTTTTGATTTTCTTAATTGCTTCTAAGACTTAGAGAACATCAGTTCATAAGTCCCGCGAATCTGCTCCAAAATTTCTCCAAAAGCCAAAATCCATTTGGACTGGCGTAGCGGAGGGGTAGGGGGCTGGGTGGACGGGGTTTTTCTACGAATGTGTGTGGGGTTCCTGTGGTAAACAAATCAAGATGGCGGCTTCCATACCTTGACATTTGTGAGTGAAAGGCATTCAAAATAAAATATTAAGGGCATCGTTTATCACAAGTGCAAGCCTCTCCTCTTCTTGGAATCCAATCCGATTTCTTACTGTCAAGCTAAGCGAACTTTCGTAATGCGAAACACAAAAGAAATCTCGAAAAACTTAAAGATTTAGCTAACGCGCAGGCAAGGGAAAAAGAAGTCAAGATGGACGAAAAAGGCTCTTCCAAGTTTATTAAAGGTCTGAAACAGTTACATTACCAAAGAAGCAGTGGATTGTTGTGCTTGGTAGACCAGGAGAATAATCAAGAGGAAGAGAAAAGCTCTGGGTATGCGGGAAAACAAAATGGTGTCGAAGATATCAAAGTTGAAGCTGAAGTCAAGTTAGATGGGAATGAAAATGGAGGCCAATCAGATCAAACAAGTGCCACTGGTACTGGGCTTTTCGATGAAGTATCCAAAGCATTTAGGAGAAATCGAAGCATAGCCAACAAGTGTAAAGTTTATGTGGGTAATATAGGGTACAGGGTCAAGAATAGAGAGTTCAAAGAGTTCTTCAGCGCGTTTGGAAGAGTGTTACAGGCACAGATTGTACAAGACCGGGTCAAGAAGAGATCGCGAGGGTAAGTCTGACATCATTGGTTCTCTGGCCTAACACAATGCACACAAGAGCGATCACAGGTTCAATACTTGCTGAATGGACCTTTCACTCAGGAAAATAACCGAGAAGGTATCCAGGGGGGACTCCCTTATAAAAGGGTTCTCGTCTCTTTTAGGGTTTGAAATGAGCAGGGTTTTACCTTGGTTGATTCATTTTGGGGTCCACTGGACTTCCAACCCTGCCAATGCCTTAGGAGTCCCAAGTTAAAAAGAAGAGAGTCTGAGGGCAAAGTACCTTTCAAAACTCTCTTCTTTCAGAAATATTTTTGCGTCCCAAGGACGCAATCCGTTTTTGTTTGTGCGTCCTATTCCAATTTTTTTGTGTAAAGGATGCAGAAACCCTGAATGAGTGTGTTGGTCCCACTCAGGGTGATAATGACGAAAATGCATACCAGCTCTGTTGTGGTCCTCCGGGGAGAAGGTGCTGCTGCTGTAATCAGATCGGCAAATGGTTAGATTTCATGTGGCTTGGATGACGATGTTAAATCACGATCCTGTCTCTCCTCCTGACCCTGCATTGGAGGACATAAAAGAACCATATAAATGACATAATAAACCCCTACATGTAGGTGGCCGTGACCACCCTCAAATTCTTGTGCATCTGGGGGTATCCTGGTAAAGGTTTATTGCTCCTCGAATCACACCCCATGTAGCCTCACACCTCACCCAAAGCAGCCCCTGGATTATTTGATGTCCTTGATTTAGCTTTCTTTTTTTCCTCATTTTTTCCATTTAGTTTCAACTTTTCTTCTTTGTTTGCATGGTAGATTTGGGTTTATCACATTTAGTAATGAATATGAGGCTCAGAAAGCCAAGCAATCAACAGATGAAGAGCGTACGCTACATGACAGGTATGAAGCAGTTGTACACATGGAAGTCTTTTGAAGAAACAATGATCATATTCCTTGAAGCACAAAGACACCTTGAGTTGATAGTAATGGTAACATTATTTTTTGTTAACAAAGACATTTTCTATCTTGATTAGAGTAATGACAGTAATGACTCCTACCAGAAAACGAAAAGGTAATACTACCACTTGGTAGCATAGAACTTTGCTGTATGCTCGATGCAAAATGAAAACAATGAGTTCTTAGGCATTCAAGATGCAGCTACAGTAATAATATGTGCAGCGAACCGCTTGAGTGATTTTTACCCATACTCACATGCGGGCTAGTTGCATAGTCGCGTAACCGGTCACCAACAACATTTTATCAAAAGACTGTATGTACATCTGCAATCTCCTTTATTTGTCTACTTTGCTGTGAGAGTCAGCGATGTCGTGTGTATTCATAATGCTGTGTGAATCTCTCCCACTGTGTGCATCCTCAACTCTCTCTGCATCTGTCACAGTGATACTTTGCAAGTATGTGTCCAAATTTTAAATGAATTATTTTCCTTTTGAATGGTTTGTCTCTATACTTCATTTTACTGGTCAGGATTTTTGTTGGTTTTTTTGGACCATTTATTATGTGTATTTATGACAGGTGGACCAATTACCAAAGAACAGTCTCTAGAGGTGAGTAAAGGTTTTTTTTGCTTTAGGCTTGCATTAGAAAATGCCATGAGCTACTGTAGGTGTGAATGTGACTTGTTCCCTTTCCAGCATGAAAACATTACACCTAGTTTCAAAATTACGCGACCGGCGCTGCTCACGGCTTGTCTCATTTTCTGTGTTTTGGCTGCTGTCAATCAAATATGAAAACGGCTTGCTCTTGTGAAATCCTTGCTTTGGAAATTCTGAAACGAAACAAACTTGTCTTTCTTTCTGTAATATTCAAATGGTTAAAACTTTAAGATCATTTTGGGCTTCTTTGCATAAAAACAAATCATCCAAAGTTTGATTGACGGCAGCTAAAACACAAATACCTTTCAAGTGCCAACTACACAGGTCACGTATTTTGAAAATAGGTGTAATGGTCAGGACAAATATTTCTCAGACTCATCCCAGACCATGTATCATTCTCTTGGAAATAAGAAGCTTTATTATATGACAACGTAATTTCACATGCTTTGATTGGTTGATTTGTGGTCCGTAAAATCAAAATTACTTTTTTAGCCTTGGCATATAATAAATATCTTATTTGCTTGATCTGTACCGTAAGTTACGGATCCTCGTTTTTTCCACTTTTATGGCCCTCATGCTATGCACTCGTGCCATAAGGCAGTGGAAAAAACTCGCTCCATAATTTACGGTACTGACCTTGCACTTGGTTAATAAGAGCTATCTATTTTCATTGTAGCTTTGTTGTGTCTTCTCATGAAGACCATTAAAATAAATATAAACAAAGATATGATACTCTATTTCAACCTCTGCCCTCCCTCCTTCCCCTCCCCTCCCCCCCAACGTTTTTTCCCAACTTCCTAGATCTCCATATGGGTCAATGTTACATTGAATATAACAACTTAAGCTTGAAGTGTGTTATTATGCTTATCATTTAATTTCAAAACTGTGCTTTCTTATTTGATTTTTTTTTTAAGGAAGCTATAGAAGAATTCCAAAACTTGTCACTCTCAGAAGAAAATGAAAATGGAATACTGGAAAATGGAAGAAAGGAAAATGAAACGTAATAATAAGGAATAAATGGGAATGAACAGTGGTTCCAAGAGTCATTGCTCTTTCACTGTATTCTAAAATGTAAAAAATCAATTCGATTTCCTACTTCAAGGTGGAAGTAGGCCAAACAGGTTTTACACCCAATTGAGAAGGTCCCTGATAGATTGAATTGGAATAGGATGGTTTGATTTTTTTGGCAAGGGGGAAACTGGAGAACCAGGAGAAAAAAACCCTCAAAGTGCAGGAGATAACCAAAAAACAGCTCAACTCTTATATGACATGCTGAGCATGGAAGGGCTTAGAATGAGGTTACCATGGTAACAGATGAGCAATCGTGACACTACACCACTTGTACTTCCCAAGTCAAAGGTTCCTTTCATCATCTTATTTATGAATAAAGTGCAAACATAGCAGCTGTTTTCCCAGAGGGTGATGGATTAGGGTTGGTCCTTGCAACAGTTCTTTGCCAGATAGTCATCACTAAACTTGCCTTTTCTCACTTCAGGAGTCAGTTTTCCATATCAAATTTAAATGATGACACCTTAATCCTTATCTTCTCATATTTGGGACTCAAAGACAAAATATGCATAGAAAGAGGTAAGACATGGACACAGCATGTGGTTCTTCATTGACATTGCATTTACTGTGCAACTACTTAAACCAAGGCCACTTGCATAAAACTGGCCAATAATAACAGCAAAATTAAACACAGATAAAACTGATGATAGCATTAGCCAATCAGATTGTCGCATTCTCATGCTCTTATATCATTGATGTGCTATATCTAATTGGCTGGTTAAGAAACTTGTTATCATTATTGCTACATCCAGCGATATGATTGGCTAATGATACTAAAATATCAAAGGGGCCTCGGTTGAAGTAGTCGCACAGTAATATCACAAGAATTAGGTTACATTGTATGACCATCCTGAAACATCGCAGACAGACAAGCATGTGGGGTGTACACAGTATTGCAAATGTAACTGGCATTGTAGATGTCATATTGCAAATGCACACATTGTCATGGACTCGCACAGTGTAGTGGACACACCAGTTGTCTTAGACACAGACAGCTTTGAAGATGATATACACCTATTTCAAAAAACGTCGGTGGGAGATCTGGAATCTGAAATATTAAAACTGAGACTCAAAGTAATCAAAGGCTGTAGACTGTAAAATTTAAACATCAATATGTTTTGTTTTTGATCGGTTGTTCACAGCAATTGAATGTCTAAATATTCCATGACGTTTG
>WUCR03036706.1:0-10145 GCA_009858155.3 Phymanthus crucifer
TGTACAATTGAATGATACCAGAAACAACTGTAAACATAGGCTCATGAATGAGAGTAAAACTTGCAGTCCTAGTTTAGTGGGATTGAATCGAAGTAAAAAATTAATATCCAGAACTTTCCCTTAGCAACAGCGTTGCCTAGCAACGTAATATGTCAATCCCCCTTAACCATTCGAAACCAGCGGTGTAACAAGATGAAGCGAACCATCCTTCAATTTGCGTGGCATGGGACAGACAGACAGACTTTATTATTTGGAGTCTTGCACTAATTTGTACATAAACTTTCGTCAAAATAAACATAAAAAGGGGTAGCAACCAAACCTCAATGTATGTCGTTGGCCTAACGCCGTACTGGACCCCCCCCCCCCATAAAAGGCAGCCCATAATCAGACGCCATGCTTCGATTCAACGTTTATTTTTCTTGGGATCCCTGTGGTAATCTGTGGCGGGAAACCTTTCACGCGCCTTCCAACCTTCGACCGTATCTAAAAGTGAATTTGGATTCTTGACTTCTTTCACTGGATCAACTCGTTCAGTTTGAAAATCAATATGTCATTCTTCTCTGAAAGGTATGTTTGTATTTTTTACTTTAGTACTAACAAGAATTTGGAAAAAAAAACTTTTCTTTAAGTTTTAAAGCCTCAAGCAATTCTGGTTTGAATTAAACTAATGAAGATGGCTAATCGCGAGCTCTCTACCTCTAGACTTGGACGGCCATTGTTCTGTATGCAAATACCTACCAAATTTCAAACTTCACCCACTTAGAACCACTTACTAAAAAGGCTGAAGTTTTTAAAACTCTATGTAGTCCTAGTTAAAATTGGAGCCAGGCAAAAATCGTAGTAAAAAGCTCGACCGGTGTAAACACTGGAGCTTGGCCGAGAAACGTGAGCGGAGATTCAACGAATATAATGAAGTTTGAAAACTTCAATTGACTCGGTCCTTGGCCCTTTAATACTTCGAAAATATGGTCAAGTTTAAAATAATAGATTTACAAAAAAATTCATCGAGCAGTTTTTACATGAAAACGTCAAACGTTCAGTGAATGAATTTTTGCTACATTCAGCAAGATAAGATGCTTTACGTGAAATTTTATAACGTGAAATTTGTAAAAAATTCCGCCTCGAATAACTCGAAATCGGCTTTTAGAATTTTCTTCAAACTTCGTCAAATGTCAGACAAATGGCTAAGGATCGGGATAGCACCCGGTGTATCGTTTTAAACGTTTAGATCGTGAACGCTAGGACGCTACGGTGAGCCTACATAGCATGCAGCTGATATAATATACTCATAAAAGCTATTGTCTTCTATTGTCCTTCTATCTATTGTTTCAGGTGTGATTCATTGTTATTTGCTACATCATATTACATCAACTGCGAGCTACATAGGCTCTCCCAAGAAGGTTCAAAAATGCAGCCGAATAAAAACCATGACGTCATTCTTTCGTTGCTATGGTAACACCAATTTTATGTAAGACTACACTTTTACAAACTTCAGCCTTTGTTTAGTAAGTGGGTGAAGTCTGAAAGTGGTAGTGCTCGCATACAAGAACAATGGCCTTCTAAAGTCTAGACGTAGAGCGCTGGCGAAATTGTAGCCATCCTCCTTAAGGTAAATGTGATTCATTCACTGAGTTTGTGACAACATGTGTGTTAAAGTTTTTTTATTGTTTTCCATTGTGTTGACGGACGGAACTCAATTAGTCCCCCCTCCCTCCCCCTTCCTCCCTCTCCCCCTCCCCCTCGCCGCATGATGCGTAACAAATTTCGATCAAATAATCGTATCCAGGAATTGTTAGAATGATCTGTAAAATCCGATTTGGCAAGAGAGAACTGGCAACACGGGTCGAACTTATCCCTAAATTTATATTTTTATTGAATGTGTGAGATAAATATTTTTGTATATATTACAAATAAAGCGATGAATTTATTGTCCTCATTCTACATTTCAGGAGACATTTTTTCGCAAATAGATTAGAATATTGCTAAATGAACTAGTTTAACTCTTCTTCCTTTGGTAAAATAAATTCGAAATATTCTTCATTGTCCAGGAGACCACTGCCACTTGCAGAAACCTCTGCAATAGATTCTTCGGTCGACCCTTCGGTAGAACTCTTCTGGAATTTTGGATGTCGACTCATCTTTCTCTTCAGTCTGTGGTTTTTATTGAGGAAAAGTTTACTCGTTTTCTCATAACTCACCAGCGACGTTTTGGAGTTTCTGTGCTTGATTCTTTTGTATTCTGGTGCATGACTTAACTTATCTTGTGCTTTGACACGCTTTTTGAGGCCGTTGTTACTCCTTTGTTTATGTTTCCCGATGTGTTCGCCTAAAGCTTTCGGATTCTTTACCATGTTATGAGACTCAAGTCGCTTTAGGTTACCCATTTTTTGCTTTATTTTGAATCGTAGCAGGTGTTGATTTTCTGTTTTGTGCTTTGCTAATCTTTTCGATGAGATATAGTTGACATGATGACTTTTTCTCAAGACCTTACGAATTTTGTTAAGACCTTGTTTCTTGTTCTGAAAATCACCCCTAGTTTTCTCGGCTTCGGTTTCGTCGTCACCGCTTGATACATGATCATTCTTCTTCTTGTATTCGTATTCCAGCAGATTAAGCTTTGGATGGTTCGTGCCATGGACCAGAAACTCACTTTGAGAGTCTACAACTTCTTCTCCATTATAAGATTTGGTTGAACCTTCGTCTTTACCATAATACTTGTACTTGCGGTGCTTATGTCTTTTGGTAGTTTTACGATGAGTCTTTTTGCCACTTTTGTCATATTGCTGTTGCTGTTGTTTTTGTTGTTCTGCCTTTAAGGCCTGAGCAAATGCATTGGCAAATTCATTCGACAAGTTGTTGACAGCAGCATTAGCATTCCCAGGCATAGGTGCAGGACAAGGAGCGTTCCCCACCGTGTTTGGGTTTTGAGGAGCCGTTGCTGGAAACAACGGTATTTGATTTTGGTTCCCTTGCAAAGTTTGTCCATTAACTGGAGAAGCAGATGGCGGAGCATTTGGATTCGCAGGCGAGCCTTGCACTCCGTTTGGTACGTTTATTCCTGTTGGCACAATCTGAGTATTACCAACATTTGGTTGCGCTGGTGCACCTTGAATACAGGAGGGAGCAGGTTGTGTCACGATCCCTTGATTTGTGTTTTGAACAAGTGGTGCAGGTTGTGGATAACCAGCAGGCTGTGGTGGTAGAGGGTTTTGTATGGGTGGTGCACCTTGAACCCCAGTCTGCTGTGGTAAGGGGCTTATGATTGGATTTTGAACGGGTGGCGCGCCTTGAACCCCAGTCTGCGGTGGTAGGGGGCTGATATTTACACTTTGTGTATTGCTAACAGCCGGTTGTGGTGGTAATTGATTAATATTGGGATTGGGTGGGGCACCTTGTGGGTTACTGGTACCAGTTTGGGGAGGTAGGGGGCTAATATTTTGATTTGGATTTGATGGTGCGCCTTGTTGATTAGTAGTTGCAGTTTGCGGTGGAACAGGGTTGAGATTTGGATTTTGAGCAGGTGGTGCGCCTTGTTGGTTTCCAGGATATAAGGGTGGATTCGTGCTTTGAGTTTGAGCAGGTTGCCCACCTTGTGGATTGGAAGGCAGTGCACCTTGATTTGGATTTTGAGGGTTTGGATTGCTTACAGCGTTAGGTGGTGGTGTGTTCGGATTTTTTGTCGGTGGAGTAGTAGTAGGTGCAGCAGTCGTCGAACTGCCACCACACGGGAAAGACTTGCAGCATTCTATCGTGTCGAGCAAAAATTCGTCAACATCGTGAGGACAAAATGTACTTGTTCCAAAAGGATTACTTTGACAACCCGCACCACCACCACACGCTTGGCATTGATTTTGATTACCACATTGAAGGCAGGAACCAGCGCCACCACACTGCTGCTGCTGCTGCTGCTGCTGCTGCTGCTGCTGTTGTTGTTGTTGTTGTTGACAGCAAGGGGTGCCTGTAATCGTAGAGCCTCCATTTACCAATGTGTTTCCTTTATTCCCAGCTAAATTTCCCTGAGTTGGATTTTGACCATTGTTAGCTAGTGCAGTGTTAGGATTCCCCATGACTTGTGAATTGCCTGCAGCCTGATTTCCAAACAGAGGTATTTGATTGGCATTGCCAACCAAAGCCGTTTGTCCATTATTGCTGGGATATCCCATGAATCCAGGTGCCAGGGCGTTGCCTTGATTTCCTACTAAAGTCCCCTGGGCACCGTTGGCTACTAATGCACTTTGTACATTGTTACTTGGAAACCCCATAGTAGTTCCTTGTGGCAGGACGACGTTTCCTGGATTGTTTGCTAAAGGTATCTGGACAGCAGTGGTCGTTAGCGTGTTCTGCAAGTTACTTGTTCCCGGTTGCATGTAATCCCCTTGATTCTCCACGAAAGGTACTTGGGCACCATTTGATACCAGCACGGCTTGTCCACTATTAGGATACACCACAGCAGGACTACTAGCTCCAACTATTCCACCACTATTTCCAGTGGTAGTAATTCCATTTATGGGGTTTATGACTCCATTTGTTAAGGTGCTTGTAATACTAGTCCCAGGATTATAACCTATAGTTGCACCATTTAGATTTCCTGTAACACCACTAACAAGGCTTCCTTGCTGTACACTTGGAACCGCGACATTGAGTAGTGTGGGAGCTCTGGCCAACTGATCTACAGAGCTTGGAAAAACTTGTGGAAGATTGACTGAAGGCAAAGTAGAAACGTGTGGAGAAGAGGGCACTGTTATTATACTAGGAGTTTCTGCTTCCTTGTTTTGCTTGTTTACGTTGATATTCAACTGAATGTGATTGCGATTATGTGACTTCTTTGAGTTATCATCGTTTTCTCTTCCAACAAATAAATTGGGAGGCGAGTGAGCGAGTGTTTCTTTTGCCTGTGAAAGAACTTGTTGACCATTGAGTTTGACCACGACACCTTTTGGCGATCCACTTATGTCAGTCCTACGGCGGGCAAACACGGTTTTGTCGTGGTCTTCTTTCCTACCACGAGGGCCTGTAATGTCAGATATCACATAAAAGGTTAGGATTAGGTACTTTTATTTCATGTTATTACCAGGGTATAAAATGGCATGAAACAAGCGTCTTGAACAAAATCTATAAACAATGGAGTGGGCACTGGTTATTTGTAACGGTTTGAATACAAAAGTCCATATTCGTCATACAAGGGACTACCAAAGTTATCAAATGTTTTATCAGACCCAAGAATGCACTAATCAAAGCTGTTCTTAATATTTAGCAAGAGAATAAAAACTCACCATTTTTCCTTTGAATTGTTTTATCAGCACTGAACTTTGAGGTTTTTGAAGACGATATTTTATCAAGAACTCCATTCTGTTTGTTTCTGGAAATAGTTTTTGCATTTGTATAGCTTTGTACCATTAATATCAACAAGACAATTCCATTAAAGACTTTCATTTTTTAGTCGTATCTTATTTCAAAATATTATTTTTAAGTCTTGAATAAATTAGGCGGCATTGGCATTTGTGGGTACTTAACGATGGCCCGAAAACGATGAAACCACTGGACTGTGATTGACATGACCTAGTAAATCAACTACTTGTCTGGTGCTCTATTATTACTAAAATACGAACAATGTACTCCGTTGTGCCCTATGCGCTCAGTCAAGATTTTAAAATCGAGTAGCTGTTCTAAGACTTTTTACACATAACGGTGTGGAGATGTATCGCTGAAAAAAAATCTTGAAAACTAAACTACAAAGACAATAAAAAAGGCAGTATATATGCATAACGGGTCACAACTAATGAATTAAATATTACTTGCTAGTAGAATATTTACTTTTCAAGATGAGATATTGATTTGTTTTGACTTAAAAAATGGTGTGTTTTGACTTTATGTGGCTTATACACAAATTCCGTTTGGGCCAAAAATCGACTTGTCCTATTCTACTTTCTTCTGAAGAATAAGATTTTCAACGAAAAAAGGCTAGCGTTTGATATAAAGGCGATTTGCACTGATAAATAAACACGTAATTGCTAATCAGCCACCTGTTGGAAGAATAGCAATTTTGAATAGGAAGAACCAGATTGATTTTTGTCTCTACGTCAAACAACAAAAGACTTCTTCAATGTTAAGTGATGTGTGATTTTCAATCAAGTGCCCAGTGATCATAGAGAGCAGTTAGTAGGTTTGAGTGGTAGACTGTCTGGTTTTGGATTTCTTCGAAATACACCAGTGGAATGCGCTGATTTTCTTGCTCAAGTTTTCATCTAGCTTATGAGCTAGGAAGTCATGAATATATACAAAGTTGCTGTGGTAATTGTAATGTATAGCTTGATTGGACTGGGTGGATGTTTCAGTGTAAGTGTGATACAAGGGAAAAAAGGTAAGAATCATTAGCACTAAATTTCTTGCACTTCAGTCATGCGGAAATAGTAACATAGCAATCTCGGAGTTAGGGTTAGGGTTAGAGGGTTAATTCGATCTATGATCGTTAGAATTCAAAACGCTGGAACCAACCATAGTCTACTGGCCATTTTCATTGTAAATGTTTCACTGGTCAATCGCAACGCTGATTCAATAGACGCAGCTTCAAAGGATTATTTTAATTATTTTCTGCGCTTTGACAATTAACGATAGTAGTACGAAAGATATGACCATTTCCCAGTTTACTGCAAATTACCTCCCGAAAAATGGTCTTGGGTTGTGAAAATTAATACGAGTTAAGATGATTATTATATATTTAAACAAAGGAAGAATCACTAATAAAATCTGAAAATAAGAAAATTTTATAAAATAATTGTTTTTAATGTTCCCTACTTCTTCAGGTAAACCTTATGCTAAAAGTAAAGTCAAGGCATCAGAAGAAAGTATAATAGCAAGAGATCGACTAACTGGAACGGATAGCGAGGTTTCAGCATTACCATATATAGCACTTCCTCCTGGTAATGTTCTTCCTGATGACGAAAGGAAAAAGGCTAGCACGAGTAAACTTGAAAACAAGGACCCTTTAACAAAGCAGCAAATACCAGTGACTGCTATACCACTAGTTTTTACGGCTACAGTACCTTCGACAGTACAAATACCTTATTCAAAACTACCAGTCCCGACGACAACTCCTCACTCCACCACACACCCTAAACCTCAACCTGTTAATATTAATCTGGTACTACCTACGATGCCTCCATTCGTACAAAAACCGTCTACGCCTTCATTGAGTCATCCCAAGGATGGAGAGGAATCTAATGTTACCAAAATAGATTTGAGTTTGAATATAGGAGAAGAAGAAAATCAGAAACAGAAGCCAGTCGTCATTCAGTTGCCTCCTACATCTTCTCCAGTTGTTGCTCCGGTCGCTTCACAGATACAAAAAGCACGCGAAATAAATTCACAGCTATCATTGTTAGCAAGCACTCCTCTGCAAAAAGCCTCTTTTTGGAACACGCCTTCAGTGGTTGCACCTATGCTCGGCATTCGTAATCCGTATAGCCCGGTGTACATCGAGGAAATGGTTTCACAAAATAGATATCCTTATGGCTTTCCACCTGAGAGTGTTCCTCCAAACCTTTTGCCTTTTCAGGGAATACAGGGGCTTATTTCTACTTTACAACAAGGTTTAGCCAGGCCTAGTAACCCATTGATAGACCCGTTGAATGCAATTCAACCAGCTTCTGTTTCTTATCTGTCAAGTCTTCTGTCCAATGCCATTAAATCATCCTTGTCCCAGTCACAACCAGACCTCATTACCTCTGCCCTTACTCAAGCCGCTCTGCAGGTACAAGCTCAAAAGCAAACACCACAGTTGTTAACATCAGCTCTTACTCAAGCAATTGCAAAAGTAGTCGGCCAAAACACAGAGCCATCAGAAGAACAGAAGCTTACAGACATTTTAGGTGCAGCACTCAACTTAGCACAGGCACCGAAATCACAGAAGATATTTATTCCATTGCTTCCAACTCCATCATCACTAAAGGTGGAAATAGTTAATCCAACAACTTCGGCATTCAACCCTATCAACCAAGTTTTAAAACAAGCAAAGTTTACTGGTCCCGGTGAACAGCAAATTATTAGTCTTAATGTATCACCTTTATCGCCGCAGCAAACGTCTGGGAGCATTCCTCCAGTCTTGCCTCAACAAAATCCTGGAGTTATACCACTAGTGTTGCCTCAGTCAAATCCTGCTAACGCCCCGCCCGTGCGTCAGCCCAATGTACAGGCAGTGTTAACACAGCATAGTGTTGCCAATGCTCCGCTCGTGTTACCTCAATCTAATCCTGTAAACGCACCGGTACCTTTATCTCAGATGCAAGCTCTTCCTTCTGTAAATAGTCCTGCTAACGCACCACAGATGCCTCAGTCACAAGTATTTTCTCCTGTAAGTAGTCCTGCCAACGCAGCACCGATACCTCAGGCACAAGTATTTCCTCCTGTAAATAGTCCTGCTAACGCAGCACCGATACCTCAGGCACAAGTATTTCCTCCTGTAAATAGTCCTGTCAACGCACAACAGATACCTCAGGCACAAGTGCTTCCTTCTCTAAATAACCCTGCTAATGCGCCACCGCTACCTCCCAATACAGGCAATGCATCTCCTGTATCACCTCAGATGCCCAACCAACAGGCCTCCTACAACGCTCCAATCTTAGACCAAATCACGGCAAATGCACTGGGAAAAGCGATGGCAAAGGCACTAGTGCACACTGCTAAGAAAATTGTTTACAAAAATCCTGCAACACAGAGGGACAAGATCATTAGCAGGAACAACATGGGGCACTATCCTCGACGATTACAAAACTTTATTCGAACTACTTTTTTTCCTTCTAGTGCAAACTCAGATTCCTATTTTAGAACATTTTCACCTAATGCTGGATTTCGTGCCTTTTGGCGGCCTTTTGGGCCTTTTAAAATGAAATATTTACGCCATAAATGTTTCTGTTTTTGTTAGGTTTTTCGATGAAGTAGCTTCTTATACCAGGGATTCATCTCATCGAGGCAAAGTCCGAATTACGCCTTGTCGTTTATGCTTGGAATCGAGGCTCCATGTCTAGATTTCCCGAAATATTGTAAACAGTGGAAAATAGTGTTATGAGACAAGAAAAGGCGAAATAAAGCAAGATGTTTACAATCTGGATTGGAAAAAACCAACTGGAATGCTAAAAAGCCTGTCAAGAATAAGCATAAGTCGTGATCCCTCTTTTACCAAGCATTACTGGAAAGTGTTATCCAAAGAGAAACTTCAGAGTAGTTGAAATGTAGAACCTCTGGGTGAAAATGAACGTCAGAAAGTTCTCTCTCTTTAGGGGTATAACTTACATATTTATGACTACTGTTTCTCTAGAAACACAAACGCAGCTCATACTAGTTTACCGCTAGTTATGATCTCTTCCCATTTAATATTACGGACTATGAACAATATGTTTTTTTATATTTATTAATACTTGGAAAAACGTGGATACCCTAAACTTTAATCATGCTGGTAATGCGCCGGTAATGCGACGAATACGAAGTACAAACTGTCACCAAAAGAAGGTGAAACAGCTGTTGCCATTTGTCAGAAGTGATAAATGTAAATATGAATGAAACCCTTTAAAAGGGGGTACGCTCAGAATAAGCTATGTGGAGTTAACAGCAAATAGATTGCAAGGCTTTTTAATATATGATTCTGTACGAATTGTGGCAGACAGACTTATGTTTATGAATACTACGCTTATCACGTGAGTAAGAAACAGGAAAATCAAAAATACAATGTTGTTAGGGGCAATGTTGTTATTTTATTACGTAGACTGCCATTGTTTTGGCTCAACGAAACCAGATCGTAGGTAATCTGAGCCCAAGTTAGGTTGATCTACGACATAATTTCCAAAGGTTTCCATTAACAACGCTGTACTTTTGACGGAGAAATGCCGTACATCCTATCTCGTTTCTTACTCACGTGATAAGCGTAGTAGGAATGAATATTAAAATATCTGCGGTACGCAGTTTAGCAGATATTTATTTTCTGCACGATACTAAAAGAATTTGTATTGGAGTTGTCCCAAAGGGGTTGTTAATGTGTGTATAAATTGCGTAATCAGTTTAGTGTTCTTTCTCGCTGTCGAAGTTGTACGAACGACACACACGTTTGCTGAAGAAGAACCCCTGGACAATATGCCAAGAGTCTACTAAAAGCT
>WUCR03036731.1:0-10144 GCA_009858155.3 Phymanthus crucifer
TCAGACAATACGAGTATTGACAGATGATTTGATATGGCCGAGTGAACTTAAATAAGCACCTCCCACTTTGATTCGAGTTTTCTGGCGATGAAGAAAGATCGAACTGAAAACCGTGTGCAGAACTAATTTTGATTAAAAAAATGTACGACATGAGAAGGAAATTTGGTTTAGAGTAGATATTTATCTCTTTCTGTGTTAATATTCCCTATAATTTTTTAAGGAATCTTTTTTGTCAAACCCTAATGGGAGAACAAAAGGAAATGGCAAAAAATCAAAAAGCCAACGAAAGAAGGAACGAAACAAAAGAAAAAGAGAAGAACGCCAACTTGAAGAAGCAGAAAAGGCAGCTCGTGATCAAGATTCTGAGACTGCTTTCGACCAAATGCAATTTCACACTGAAAACCAATATCCGGGCGATTTGACTACAACATATCAATCAGGATATTCCATTGACAGCGCGGGATCCATGGCTTCCCCCTCTTCAGTGAACGTCGAGGACAGTGAAACAGGAAAGGCGCACGAGACAACTGCTAACAGTGAAAAGGCAGGATTTGTCAGTTGGGCAAAGGGCAAGATATTTGGCTCTTCAAAACCAACAGGAAACATGACAACGCGAAAGGTAGGTGAAATCAGTACTTACACAACAACAACAGCAGCAGAAACCAAAACAAAAGAAAACTTGTTTTATCTATTTCACAGTTATGTTTTAACGTCTATGTGCAAGAAAGCGCTTCCGTCGTTCAGATCTGCTTTGTGAAAGGAAGCAAAGAGGCCGGAACTTTTGCTATGCATTCTGTAGACAAAAATGGCTTGTACTGGAAGCTTGCCGTGGATAAAGTTCCCAAGCATTTAGTCAACTGTCCCTTTTACTATCAACTGCGAAATCGACATGGTGTTTTCCACAATGCTGCATTTCTTAAAGACTATCACAGTAGACGAAAGGAAAACCGAAGTTCTTACACTGTCTTTTGCTTCGATAAACCCTACTTCAATGATTTCTTCAATGGGCCTTTCCAATTTGTTAAGCATCTCTTCCACGACTTTTGCGACACAAAGTTGACATTGGCGCAGGCTTTGCGAGAATATGACGAAGTCAAATTTGGTCGCACCAATTTGACGCCGAATCAAAGAATGGAAGTGGCGCAGTGGATCAAATACGAGCTGGAAAAGGCGAGCACTCGTGAAAATGCCGTCTTCTTTTCCCACGTCATTGAAGAGTTCGATAAAAGAATACTGTACAATCTTCCAAGCAACCATCCTTTGCTGAAAGATTGTATCGGAGACCAAACAAAGCAACGATTGCTACATCTTTTAAGCCAGTGCAACCACAACAGAATTAACAATATAGGAGGTAATGTTCTGGGCAACGTAAAGAAAATCGTATCCTTCATATTGTGCCATTTAAGAGGAAAGGCCCTGATTGAGAATCTGGTTAATTTTTCCTGCAACAGCTATGGCGTGAGTATTCTGTCGGAGGTGCATGAAGCCATCAAAACGCTCCAAGGCAATGAATCGATTACTCCAGAAGTTCTACAAGAAGTTTGTGCCCCGTTGTCAACTTTGGAACCGGAGAAGGACAGAAACCGCGTACTCTCCTTCATAGTTGCAAGGTCCCCATCGATTTCCTTTCTATGGACATTTTATGAGTATGCGCAGACAGCCTTTCCTAGCTACCTTCATGGGGTCAAGGGGTTATTCGAAAAAAACTTCAAGAAGATTTCGTCATCTCCTGGCTACGATAGAAGAGCTGAAGTACTTGATGTAAGGTCTTGGAGGTCCGTTCCAGAGGTGCTCCGGCAAGAGCTTGCGAAGATTTTTATGTGTGCACTTCAAGAAACCCTGAAACATGCTGGAAGAGGTCTAAAACTGTCGGAAGTAACTGCCATCGAGACATTCTTCACAGATGAGGCACTCATGACACACGGAGAGGGACTTCACGCATTTTTGGGAATTTCCAAAATTCCAGAGTTGAGTAAAGTTGCAATCAAAGTTCTTCAGCGGCACAGTTTTGCTAAGTATTGGGCTGACGTAAAAGACAAGGACAAAACTGAGTTCTATCAAGCCGTTCTAAAGACGTTTCTTTCATCAAGCAACAAAGCAGAAGGAGAAGCTGAGAAGAAGGGACATGTCTTGAGGATGTTTGAAGCCATGAATGACGCCTACCTTGCTTTAAAAGTTTGTCCATGTGATAAGATGAAGCAGGCAGTAAAAGAGAAATGTGATGGATTCTTGACCACCGAAGGCGTGCTGGTTATGGCGCAGCCGTTTAGTGAGATAACCGCAGAGCTACAGGAAGAAATAGTGGAGTACTACTATGTCAAGCTGGAGAGCATCATCAAGAACAACATTAAAAGCACTCAAAGGCATGGAGACATTTTGAAGCTCTTAGAGGGATTGTCAACCAAAGATGTGATTCAAAAGAAGAAGACCACTTGGTAAGCTTTTTTAATACGTTAGAAATACAACACGCTCATTATAAATCGCTTGCGTTAGATCCCGAATTAGATCAGCCCAGAGGTTGTTTCAGGGTTCCATCTGTGAGTTAGCCTTTCCCTGACCTAGGTTATCCCAAAGATTGTTTATGAGTTCGATCTGTGAGTTGACAAAGGACAAACTCTGATCTAGTTGAGGGTTCGATCTGTGAATCAGAGTTGCCTGACTTAGACCAACCTAGAGGTTGTTGCGGGGTATTAATAAATAGAGTTTGAATGGTTATTATTTACTTAACCCATATTTTTCGCTTTCTTTCTAGGGTGACTAAAACTATTCTTCTCTCTCTACTTGAGCTAACTAAAGGACTAAATGTCAGCACCGACACTATCGACCAGCATGAATTTCCAAAGGTGTTTGAAGAGATCTTTGAGAACGAAAAGATTTGGTCTGCAGTTTTAGGTGTCTGGCCGGGAGGACACGACATTGAGCTTTGTCCTCAGGTGGAGGTACTTTCTCTGGCCATCAAAGCATTCAAGAGCTCTCTAGAATATGAAACCATCAAGATCAAAGATTTGAGACGCTTGCAGGACAGTGCTGGACATGTTGAACTTCTACAACTGATTCATGCATCATTGGTCGATGAATATGTTCACGGGCACAAAGGCCAACAACCAATAGACGATCTTGTATCCTCGTGCAGCAAGGGAGAGAAGGAGACCTATGTGACCCTGGAAAAGGTTGTAGACGCTCTTAGTTTCCTTAAGAAAGTAGCCAAGGACATCGTTGTTATTGAAGATATGGACGACGTTTTAGGAGACTTGACAGCTAAGAAGAGTACCTTTAGCGACCTGAGGGCCTGTGATGTGAATGGTGATGACTTCTGGGGGCCAGTGTCACAATATCTGGACCGTATTTTGCAAATGAAAAGAGCAACGGAATATAAAGTGTTCCAGAACGCAGCAAAGGCTTCTTTAAGAGACAAATATTGCCAACAGAGAGAATGGTGGAAGCATCACGGAATACGAATTGAAACCCCACCGTCTTATATTACAGATGTATTACAGGCTGCGATCAGTGGGGGAGTTGCACATCTGAAAGAGAAATGCAGCGACCTAGTCACAAGTGCGGGAGAGATGCCTATAGAAATAGCGGAGCAAGTGTTTCGAGCTGTCACAGAGGAACGGTTAAAGAACGAATTGAAATTTCTTCAACGTATCTTTAAAGAGCAGCGCATTACATATGATGCTGAAATCTTTCTGGAAAGATTCCTCAAATTTCCGACAATGTTTGAAAACGCCAAAGTCCTTAAAAAGCTTTTGGACAGCAGAAGACAACTCCCAATAGCTGAAATTGGAGATTTTTGCAGGAACCCCAAAGACCAGTATGACAATTTGAGAGAATTACATCAAGCAACAGAGAAGGTTGCCTTCCGCATCGATCACATTTTTCAAGGAAACTATGGTGAAGTGATCAAAGAGATATCCGAATCTGAAGAGTTGATCCAACTTTTAGAAGACACGGCAAATGATGATGTGAGCAACTTGGTGGATGCTGTTGAAGAGCACTCGGATAGTACTGTGGCCGCCAAAGAGGTTTCAGATTTCATTGAAATCCACCGCGTTTTGGCGCCGGTTTTGAAAGCCGATAAATTTTTGAACGTCTTGCAAAACAGTCTCCATAGGCTCACAGATGATCAAGCCACAGAGCTCGCTTCTCGAATAAAGTGCAGTAGCCAGAATGCGTACAGTCTAAGGATTGTGTACAAGAACATCGCGAACCGTGGTGAAATGACAAAGGAAGTTGTCATTGAGGCTGTTCGAAATGGAAATTACGAAATTAGATCAAAGCAGAAAGACGCTAGTGATGAAGACATTCTTTTGAGCGAAGAATTGTGGGAGTACGACGTGAGCTACCCAGACAAGAAAACAGAGTCTCTGATCGTACATGGTATGGAGAAGCTACAAGATCTAAAAAGTCGGGTTTTGCTAATTGTCAACTCGGAAAGGCAACAGAGCAGCGAAGTAGATGAACATGCCACATTTCAACAGTTCATAAAACAAGTTGACCTTCTAAATGAGATCGTCGCTACTGGAGAAGAACTTCAAAGGTCTGGTCACCCGGAGTACCAAAATTATTCCCAAAAATGCAAAACACTTGAAGAAACAGATGAGATATGCACAGAGTTGAAACAAGAGCTTCTGAGGTGGGAAAATACAATGAAAGATGCAAGACGTTCAAACTTTTACTTGAACTTCTTCCACGCAAAGCAGTTGTGGGTCTTAAAGGATTTCCTCAATAATCCCACTTCAACCGCAGTTGTAGAAGAGGTTTTCTCGCTTCTACGATTTGTTGATAAGTCTGTTACCTTGGATCAAGTGAAAACCTTACAAGACACCGATAGGCTCGCGATTCCAGAGACAACCTACGATTTGCAGCTGAAGTTAATCGGTATCTATATCGGGGGTTTTTTCAGGAGAATTCATTCCCAAAGAAAAACTTTAGCGGTGGAATCAGAAAGAGGGTTAGTCGTAGCTGTTCTCGACCAAGACAGCAAAAAAACGACTTCAGTTGTCATGAAGCTATTTGAACACTGCGAGTCCCCTCAGTCAAGCAAGATCATGTTCTGTGATGGCAGCTCAACTTGGTATGAAATAGAGCTTTTCCTATGGCGATGTTTCACAGACAGCAAACATAGCAATGGCCCATATTGTCTTGCAAACGTCGATGTTCTGTCGACTGATCTGCAACTCCAGCTTATCGATTCCATTAGGGAATTCCAGAAGACATGCACAAACTACAGGCTCGTACTGATTTGCAGAGGTGGCGAGAATCACCACATAGTGAGCCAGTTTCGCGAGTGTGTGAAAGAAATGCCAGGTATGGCCGAACCTGAGCTGCAGTCCACCTTTGCTCGATCCTTTCCAGACATCAAGACTGTAACATCGGAACTACCGGGCCTTGGAAAGACAGAGACTATTTATCGAAGAGCAGCGGAGGAAAGGAAAAGAATCGTCTGTTTTTCCATAAATGGGCCGGTGTCACGCGAAAAACTCGTTCATCGTTTGTCAAACCTTGGACTTGATGAAGATTGCCTTCTACACATCGATATATCAGAAGTAGAAGATCCTCTTCTGGTAGACAACTTCCTTTTTGAGCTGATAGTCTTTGGAATGGCTTCCTCAGGAACAAAGCTGTATCATGTTCCTACATACCGCATTGCTATTGAGGTAGCAAACACCCTTGATCATCGTCTAAAGGACGCTCTTACCACCACTAAGTGTTATCTTAACACTCATTTGCAATGGCAAAACTTTCAAGACTTTGTGTGCAGCCAAGAAATGGAAAGTGCAGTGCAGGTAGTTTGCCACTACTTAGATGCGTATTCTAAACAGAGCCTGGAAAATGACAAGCTGAGTCTGAAAGACCTGAAACAAGCGTCCCCGTTGTCTGAAACCAAATGCAGGGAATTGATCAGACGGCATTTCATTTCCAAGGGAGATATGTCCTTTGATGTTGTCCATTGCTTCCTGAATGTTTTGGCGACCCAGTTGAGAAAGTTTTCCGCAAGTCCATTCTTTCGCCCTGAAACTTTACAGCATGCTTTGAAAGACTCTAGTGAAGTGAGAATAAGCTTGTTTAAAGCCCTAAAAGATGTCTCCATTGACTTTGCAACTAGATCCGTTGCAGCCTGTAAAGAGGAACAACAATTGACTTTGTTCGAGAAGCTCCGTTGGAGTTTGGAACCTCTTCCTTCGAGTCAACAATTACCTTCTTCGAGTCAGCAAAAAGATGTTGCAAGCAAGATGTACGACAGAGTGAAAGGAATGGTTACCTGGACTGAGCAAAATCATTTAGTTGTGATGTTCCAAGAGGCGCTTTCTGTATCTGCTCTCTTCCGTGAGCTAGATAAAGTCCCCGAACAAGTGAAAAATCTTTTTGAAAGCCAGGATGACCCTCTAAGAGAATTGGGAGACCTCAACAAACTAGAGCTGAAAGAGAAGTTGAAGAGAATTCTTTATGCTGACACCAGAAATAGATCCCAGGATTTTGACAGCGGCAGCTATGTCCTGACCCCGGACAACGTCTTGAAGATGGCGTTGATCATCCAACGTATACGCGCTGGAGTTCCTGTGATTGTGATGGGAGAGACGGGCTGTGGTAAAACAAGCCTTGTGCGCTATCTTGCAAACAGTTGTGGCGTCCCAATAGAAGTTAAGAATATCCACGCAGGAATCTACGAGAAAGACATCGTTGAGTTCACACAGGAGCAAGTAGAAGACGCAGAAAAAGATCTGGAAAAACAAGTGTGGGTGTTCTTTGATGAGATCAATACCTGTGACTACCTCGGCCTCATTAACGACATCATCTGCCACAGAACTCTTAATGGCAAGGAGCTTCCCCCTAACCTCGTGTTCATAGCAGCTTGCAATCCTTACTGCCTGAGACCAACAGACAGTATCGTTACAGCAGGTCTGACTGGAAAGAGCCTGACAGATGAGTACTCGAACCTGGTTTATCGAGTAAAACCACTTCCAGAGACCATGATGGACTATGTCTGGGATTATGGATCTCTTGACCCGAAAGATGAACGAGCTTATATCGAACGCATGATCGATAAAAGACACAACTCCAAGCTCATAGTTGACCTGCTTGCAACGTCCCAAGAATTTATCCGTCAGGTTCAAAAAAGCCGCTACTGCGTCAGCCTGCGAGATGTCCGCCGTTGCATTCTCCTGGCCGAATGGTTCGAGAAGATGATCAATGATCGCCCTGACTTGGATGTCTCCAAACTCGGTGCAAAAACCAAGGAGATTTATTCACAAGCGAAAAAGTTTGGTGCTGAAGACAGGTCGATCATTTTGGCCTTGGCGCATTCTTACCAGTGTCGGATTCCTGTGAGTGAAGAAAGAAAAGCGTACCGACTAAAGCTTGAAAGGATTTTCCAAAAACATGGAGAAAACTTCTCAGCAGATGACTTGGATCTCATTATCCGAGCAGAGCAAGAAGAGTACCTCTCTAGAATGGAGCTTCCAGATGGTACTGCCAGGAACACTGCCCTAAGGGAGAACGTGTTCGTTATCCTGGTGTGCATCCTGAACAAGATTCCTGTGTTTGTGGTTGGCAAGCCTGGATGCAGCAAATCCCTGTCCATGCAGGTCATCAGAAGCAATCTTCGAGGAAAGGATTCCAAAGATAGTTTTTTCAAGACGTTACCGAGGCTTCTGTTTTTGTCGTACCAAGGTTCAGAGTCTTCAACATCAGAAGGAATACTCAAGGTAATAATAAATCTTTCTTTGGAAGGAAGTTTACGACACTTGATTTGTATATAAGAAAGCTGGCATAGGGAGGTAGGTAGATAGCTAGGTAGGTGGATGACTGTATGGGTCACGGTGAAGGAATAACAGGGTAGATATAGGGTAGGTAGGTGTAGGTAGTGTATAGGTTGATAGGTAGGTATAAGTGGGGTAGTTGTGTAGGAGTATAGGTGGTTTTCAGTCCTTTTGAAGAGAATAAAATAGCAAACGACACGATGGCCATATTATATTGTTTGATGTAACACAAGACGGCAAATCCAAGACTGGCGTCTATGAAAACCAACCGACAATAGGTAGGGTAGAAGTAGGTAGATTAGATAGGTGGTTAGCAGGTAAGCTTTATTGATACTGGCATGTCGTGTTATTCAAGACGCCGAAAAAGTGTCCATATTTTTGTAGGTGTTCGAAAAAGCAGAAAATTACAAAGAGCACAACAAGCAAGATGAATCCATTCCCGTAGTATTGCTCGATGAAGTGGGCCTCGCAGAAATATCCAAGTACAATCCACTGAAAGTTCTTCACCGTCTGCTGGAGCCGGAGAATCAGGAGTTCCCTAACGTGGCTGTCGTGGGAATCTCAAACTGGGCTCTAGATGCAGCCAAGATGAACCGTGCCATTCATCTATCAAGGCCTGAACCGACCTTCGAAGATCTGAAAGAGACTGGAATGACTATACTTGAAGCGCAGTTAGACAAATTTGAGGATCAAGCATCGCGAGAGGCTGCTGCACGAGGTGTGTAAAAATTCTACTGTCAGGAATTAACAGGAGAGGGGAGGTATAATTTATAATATGAGCATTATTGAAAATGTTGTGAGCCTTCCCTGCGATGGGAATTAATTTTTCTGAACCTACGTTGAAATTTGGCAATCAAATAGCAAACTTCCCTTTTTACAACCTGTTTTTTTCCATCGCAGTCAAAATCGCCGCAAAAATCGCACGTGTAAACGGGCCCTATCCATGGGGAGGTCGTTATCCCATCAAAAGGTGCACAAACATAAGACTAGAGAAAGTCACAGGATCTATATCATTTGATACTTTATACCTCCTACTACCAACAGCAGCTTTAGGCTACTCGAACAGTTCTCAATTGTGTGAATCTTGGGTAGCTATACTACTTCATAACGAAGAAAGAATATATAAGATATTATGAAGTAACAAAGATCCATGATTTATTGTTCTGTATATTTGGCAGACGTAAGCCAGGAAATGCTTAGCTGCTTAGCTGGATCGTACTTTGAATACCAAAAGGACAAGACCATGAAGAACTTCCACGGCTTAAGAGACTACTACTCGCTGGTTAAGTGCATGAGTCGGGCCCTGGTAACAGCATCTGATGTGAGTTTGAAATCCTATATTTTTTTAGTGACTGCAATACGATTCTTAACGGAAACCATGGAGATAGGTTGGAGAACCTTTTCTTCGCCTTTTACTTTTAACATGGAAAAATTTTTAGTCTTAAGAGAACTTTATTTATGTTTTAGGGCAAAAGTGGTAACAAGAAGTTTAGCACTTTCCGTGCATTGCAAAGAAACTTTGGTGGCCTATTAAGCAAAGACCAAAAGATTGAAGATATCTACTGCGAAAAATCCAAATCCCTTCAGACGCACGGGATTTCAGAGACAAGAGAAAAATTCCCCGTCACCGACCTCATTTCTGATAATCTAGAAGATCCAAATGCGAGACATCTGATGCTCATCACAAGAGGAGACTCTGCACTTAGCATCATCGATCAGACTTTGTCAGACTTAAACAGAGAAAAGGTGATTATCTATGGCAGCAAATTTGAGGAAGACATTTCTGAAGACTACAGCTACCGAATCCTAAGCCGCATCATCCTCCACATGGAACGAGACTGTGTGTTAGTCTTGAGAGATCTGGAGAGTGTCTATGGAAGTCTGTATGACATGCTGAACCAGAACTATGTCGTGGTGGGAAAGAAGAAGAATTGTCGTGTTGCTCTGGGACCATACAGTAACCCCATGTGTCAGGTTTGTTATTACTTTTTGTTACTTAGACATTTAAAGGTATAAGGTAAAATATATACTTTCAAGCTTCAGTGTTGGCCGTGATTGCCATCCTCCTTCTCCCTCAGTACCCTGGTTAATTTAAGAGCATTCAAAGGGGAAGCAACAAAGATTCAGAGATCCATAACTTCCATGACGTCAAAGAGATCATGATGGCGTTCATGGTTGAAAGATCCCCTCGTAAGGTTTTTTTAAAATTTTGCACAGTGTGAGTAAATCGCATAAGAAGATGAGGAATTATAAAATAACTAGGATAGTACGCGCGCTCTGATTGGTCGAAAGCCGTGTTTGATAAGGTTATCAAAACACGCTCGCGTCATCCTCGCGCGAGTTGTTGAATTTGTTTATCTAAGGCGTGCGCTGATTGGCTC
>WUCR03036841.1:0-10144 GCA_009858155.3 Phymanthus crucifer
TAGCAAGAAGATAATGAAAGGAGCAATTGATGAAAATATAAACCTTAAATACCGAGAATCTTTCTTATAAACGTCATTACAAACCGTTTGACCGCGGTGTCGGTTTACAAGAGCATAATCAGCAACAGACTAATGCCCAATTCATCCATTGCACATTTCTTCAAAGAAGAATACAAACTGAAATAGCAAATTTTGGTGACCATGTTCTCACTTTTTAATCCCTTGGGCATGCGCATAGAGCGGTAGCACGGAATACTTGATGCATGTACATGGTATGGCCTTCATTCTGATTTTTCATTTATATTTTTTCAGTCTCTCAATGGATTCATGTTTGTGCTGTCAATAACAGGGGAAATAATAAACATCTCACAAAGCATCACTCCACTGTTGGGTTATGAAGTGGTAGGTGTCTTATTAGGGAACTTAAGCAACCGACGTTTTTGTCAACACGGACGTCAAAAACCGGCGTGAACAACGTTTGAAAATGGATTTCGCTGCATTTTAGCCATTGTTATCGGCATTATTGTCCCCTAGAATACTTTCCAAAACGTGGAAAAACATAACCTCATGTTCTGGCACAAAAAAAGGTTTGAAAAAATTTGGTTGCCCCAGCATTTTGACGTCCGTGTTGACAAAAACGTCAGTTGCTTAAGTTCTCTATTGGGCAGAGAAAACCAGAGGAGAGATGTGAGTGAGACAGTGATGGGGGTGTAAAGGCAGGGGCAAGTTTGTTGAATCAAAAACTGTCAGTGGGGGATAGGGAGGGGTGCACACACAAAGAGGCAGCATCACTTGAGGAGGGGGTGTGTGGAGGGAGTGCGCACCCCATGCATCCCTCACCTTGGTCCGCCCCTGTGTTGCCATAATTTTATTACTGCTCCTCTTAGGAACTTGCAACATAGGGAAACACTGGAAGATAAATTGCTGAGTAAAATGTCATAGGGTCTTACCTGGTTACCATTCACACATATCATATTTTGTTATCTTACCAGGATCAAATCATGGGTAGAAATTTGCTGGACTTTATTCATCCTGATGACAAATCAATAGTTTTGTATGAACTGAGGGAAGACAGCAAGAATTTTATAATGGAGTCAGATTTTAATGGTTAGTCAAAACTAGACACCTTACACTTATCTGAAGGATGTAATGTATATGTACTGCATGTATGCTGATCATAGTTTGATCCCTGGATTTGCCTTGTGTGCCAGTAGAGTTGTTTTGAACAACTACCAGATAGAAAAGGGTTTCCCTAATTGTTCCATACACAGATTCTGAACATGGCGATGAATGCAGGTGGCCTGGGGCCAATATATAACCAAAATGAGGTTAGTCAGTCATCTGTCATACACAATGTGGTTTGTCCCTTACCCCGGTATATCAGCTTCTGCAAGATACACATTTGGCCAGGAATCGACTGTGAAAACTTCAAAATGTTGTAATGGAAAAGCCACATTGTCTATGACAACTGATTGACGTCTCTTGTTTTTGGTTAAATTGACTCAGGTTACCCGTGTACATCTGCCATGTTTGGAATCAGTATACACCTATTTCAAAAAATGTTGTCAGGGAGAACAGAGGTTGCATGACCAAAATGAACTGTGGGTACCATTTGGTATGCAAAATTTCACTAGTTGCATTGCCCTTGCTCAAAAATGGATACACCAACTGTAAAGCCTGGTTCTCATTAGCAGCGCAAACATAAGCATGGGCAACGCAACTAGTGAAACTTTGCATACCAAATGGTACCCACGGTTCATTTTGGTCGTGCAGCCTGTGTTTGTGTAAAATATTCAGTTGGCTCTTATTTTCCATTTGTGGTCCCAATTATTGCATTTTGAATTTTAGGACTACATAAAATTAATAGCAAGCCAGTGAGACATAGCTTTGATGTTCGCATTGGGTGTGCGACTGACAAGCACTTCACCGACAACCAAGACTCATATGAAAAGGTTCATGTCATTGGGTATACTGACATCTGGGAAAGCAAGAAACCAGCACAAGGTACAACTAACTATTCGCCATTCAGAGGTTGTGCAGGAGATTGGGTCAATGTGTTTGTAGAAGTGCTAGGGTTGTTTTAGGGGATGCTTGTATGCTTCTTGTTGCTTGAGCTGTTGACTTTGTCTGATAAACAAAGAAAGCATGTCCCCTAAAAACATTCCAGTATGCGAGTCCACAGACACCTTGATCAAATCTCCCATGCAACCTCAGAATGGCAAATGACCTTTCATGACCTTTCAGTGCAAATCATTAATCTTACATTGTTCTATATTCAGATGCCATTGTAAGTGGCTGCACTGTTGCTCGAAGAGAAGACACAGGGGAAATATTTACTGAGAAACCTCGCTGTTTGGTAGCAGTTGGCCTTTTAACACGGCCTAGCCTTAAACGCTTTGCATCCGTCACTGAGAGTACACCTGTTGAATTTGAGTCCAGGCATACCATGGATGGAAAATTCTTGTTTGTTGATCCCAGGTAAAAAATCTTTATCATCTTCATCAACTAACTTGATAATCTTAGTTCATCGTCATTATCCAAATCTTTTGAAATTTATAGCAAGGCAATATATGAGTCTGGTGATTTAATCCAGATCGATTGTGATGTTCATTGTTCCCTAAATTATCATTGTTATTGTTGACCTTCTGCTCCTCAGTGCTCATGCTTCTTGTCATCATCATCATCAGCAACATCACAGTCATCATCATCATTATTATTTTTTGGATAAGGGCATTAAACCGTAGGCCCCATCTCTCCACACTATCTAACCCTGAATTGGAGGGACGTAAAAGAAAGACTGAGGACATAATAAAACCCTTGCAGTGACCACCCTCAGTGTCTGGCCTTACAACGTGGACCCCCTCGATGAGCTTTACTCTTGGG
Source organism: Phymanthus crucifer (assembly GCA_009858155.3). Taxonomy (NCBI): domain Eukaryota; kingdom Metazoa; phylum Cnidaria; class Anthozoa; order Actiniaria; family Phymanthidae; genus Phymanthus; species Phymanthus crucifer. The sequence continues at coordinate 2,884 of WUCR03036841.1, forward strand.
GTTAATGTAGCAAAGTATGTTTAAATAAAAAAATATTATTATTTTTATGAACATTTAATTTTTTCAATATGTTATCCACAGATCCATCACCTTGACTGGTTTCTGGCCTTATGAGCTACTGGGAACCTCTCTTTACTCTTATGTTCATCACGATGACATGCAGATGCTGGCCTCCGTTCATCAGCTGTGTAAGTTCTCTTTACTGTCAGATGTCAGTTTTCCCAGTCACCTGTGGCATCTTTGCCTGTCTCTTGTGGGCAAGTTTGCAAAAGGGGGGAACAGGATCAGAACATTTAAAAGACCATTATGGAAAAGAAAAAAATCAGGAGAGGGGCTCTACAGTAAAAATCAAGGAATGTGTTGATACACTATAATTTCAAATCTTAGCCCGCCCTTCCCCAACTGGTCTTTTGCAAAATTTTGCCAAGCCCACCCTCTACCTAGATTTTTGGTTGAATCCGCTCTTGAAATTGATCCCGAGGAAGCTGCACTTCCACCCCTCGCCCTCCCCTCCCCATGCAATGTTGGGTGGCAGCAAATGTCTGGCCACAATGGTTTGCTGGCAGCATTTATGGTGATGAGAGGGCTCATGATGTACCTATTACTTTTTAAACACTTTTTCTTTTAGAGCGTGTCTGGGATTTTTTTGACATTTCTGAGAGGAGTAGCAACACTTGATTTTTACTGTAGTTCACCCCCCTCCCCACCCCTCCACCGCCTTTTGGTCATTCCAACGTCCTGAAGAATAGACCTATTCGGTGGCCTGACAATGTTTTCTCATTTCAGACCACGTGTCATTCCCTAGAGAATATGATTCTTTGTTTAAGGTGCATCCATATTCATGTGTCTACCGTTACACTGTAAACAAAGAAAGAATCACTCTTGGGAATGACACGTGGTCTGAAATGGGAAAACATTTTCCCGTCACCGAAAAGGTCTATTGCGCGATCACTCGTTTTGCTGCTTTTTTCGAGTTTTGAGATATAGAGTTGTCCGAAAACATTTTAAAGGCTTTGATTATTATTATTTTTTTTCCGTGCTCATAATCCCTTAAATCCTTCCTGGAATGATCTATCACATGTCACTCTTCGATGCGATGACGACCTTCTTGATATAAATGTATTCATTAAAATTACTGTTTCCTATGATTTTTTTATCTACCTTTTATGTTTTGTAAGGGTATTTCTGAGTCGGAAACACACGGAGCGTTTTTACTAAACCTAGTACAAAAAATAATTTTGGGATTCCTATGACACCAGATATTTCCTTCCCCCGCGAACTCTAATTGACCTCGTCGCTCGTATCACAAAAACATCGTTATAAAATTGATAATATTCGATATACGTTAGTGGGAAAATATGGAAGAAAAAACAAAACGACATAAATATTATTGCCAATGAACTTAAATTTTGAATTCGGTCATTGATTGATGTATCAGTCTTAAGAGGTTGAAGTGAGGTGAAATGGTCGTGCGAACAAGGCCAGATTCGACGGATTGCTTCTTCGAAACAGAACACAATTGGTTTCCGTAACAAATTTACATATGATTTTCTTTCGGATGACGTTACTGGGCCAAAAAGGCGACCATTATCTAGATTGAACACATCAAGAGATTCTGTCTTTTCATCTGTGGCTCTTCGCATCCGCTGTGAACACGTCTCTACGTGCAGTTATGAACGATATAGCCATTTGCCGAGCACTTACTCTTGAAAGCGACTTGCGGTGTATACGTCATTCATCAGTCGGGAAAATCGATCATGTGGTGTCGTCGATATCGTGATAAGTGCGTGTAAGGTCAGAAATATAGCAGCTCTGGTTCAAGGTTGACCATCGCTAAACAACAGGTAAACCTGAAGGCATATTATATTATTATAGTTATTGATTGTCAGAGATTCATTTTCAGTGGTAATTTACCATTTATAAATAGGGTTCTATCACAAACAAGCCTTTTCGGGGTTATTTTCTATCCTTTTTGTGAGAGGAAAAAACTAAATAAAACAGTTAATTTAACTAACAAACAGCATCTATTTATACGAAAAACAAATAAACAACGAAGAATCTTAATAACAGTTAAGTGGTAACAAAGTATCGAAAGTCAACCATTAACCAGAATAACAATAGTGAATCAAGCACTGACTTCATAAATAATACTTGATTAAACAAAGAATTCCGTCTCCAATTCAGTTTTACTATTAGTGAATTTTTTGTCATACCCTGGTCCCAGAGGTTTCTCGTAGTTTTTTTCTCGAAAATTCTCTTTGAAGCGGCGACAACGAGCTCATTTCGCGGCGAATTTTCGAGGAAAAAAGCTACGAGGAACCTGTAAGAACCAGGGTATTTTTGTCGTGAAAAACATCTAAATTTCGCCCACGCGTCAGTAATTTGTCGTCAGATCCGTCGCTCCTGGCGAAAACTAACCAGAAAATGCATTTGATAATATTATTCAAGAAAGAAGCGCAATGTAGGATTTATACAGTCTTCAATCTTGACAAGCGGCGTTGGAATCGAAGGCAACGATGTGACGAAAGTGGGCTGCGCGGGGTAGTGGCCTCCCAACTCAGTTGACGTTGTTACCGCTCTCGAGTTCGATTTCTGACGTCTGCGGTTTATGACAATTTTTAGAATCCCCCGTTTTCAGTATGTTACACTTGTCTGAGTCATACATCTTTGATGAATAACCACGCAGCCCTACGCTAGATTTGTAGTAGAGGAAAGATTGTGGAATCGGGGTTCAAAACCAAAGTGTAACTCTGATACACGGATCGAGAATTACGTCGGGTTACGTTGTATTGTGGGATAGAATTCAATCAGGCACAAGTCTGGAAGGTGAGTGTGAATGAATAAGAATTTAATTTTCAAGCAAAATTGTGGCTTAAAAATGGTTAAAAAGAGTTCAAAACCGTGCCGAAACACTCACCTTCCATACTGTATGGGGTAAGCCACAACCGGCAGAACGAAGCCCGAGATTGGACTCTATCCCACAATGCACCGTAACCCATGATTCGCTGTAGAGCGTCGCATTCTACTTAGTTGTATTTTGTTGTTTTTTCCTTGGAAGCATCCTTCGAGAAGTTGGTTTTGTTTTCCGTTCGAGTTTGCTGAATTTCTGGAATCGCAGTAACTTAACTCTCCGTGCTGAGTAATTATTTTTTTCTCTTGATCTATTTTCAGTGTTAGAATACGGTGAATGTAAGACGGAACCTTATCGAATGCGATCTAAGGGCGACCAGTGGTTATGGATGAAGAGTCGTAGTTTTATCTCTTACAACCACTGGAACTCCAAACCTGAATTTTTCTGTAGCACAAATGTTGCCGTTTGGTAAGTTCATTGGGTAAAGGGAAATGTCATCCGCATAGAAGTTTTGCGCGAGTTACGTGACGGCAGACATGCTTTTAAATGAGAAAGAATTCAATTCCCGAGAGCAAAGAGCTTTTGTCCTGACATGTGTCCACAGGCAGCCCAAGCTGTTTTTTGGGGTCCCGTGCAAAACCTCTTAAGTTGTGCTTACAGCTGAGCCCGCAATATAATATTCCTTTTATTTTGTAATCATCCAAGCGAGGCTATCGGGTCAATACAATGCTTATTATCTCATTTACATCTCATTTACACGCAGCCGCAATAACTGCTATTGGTTCAGCAGTTGCTTTAGTAATCTGTCCTATACCAGACAGAGGACAATAACGAGGTTGTAGTGGAAGTCTTTTAGTCGTAATCTAACTCGTACTCGTAGCCTTATCCAAAGCTCCCTAACAGCTTTTATTACGGTTGCATGCAAATGAGATGTAAATGACCCGTTATGCATTGTATTAACCCGACATTCTCGCTTGCATGATCTTAACAACCAAAGGTTTTCTCATTTGCATACAACCGTAATAACAGCTATTGCAGGGAGGAGAGGGGAGGTTCCCGACCCCTTTGTCCACAGGGAGCCCAAGCAAGGTTTTTGATAAGACTGCTCTTATATTGATTGTTTCAAATTGCAGTAACAAGGATGGCATTGAAAGTCTACGAGAGAGGCAGAAGGCTAGTCTGTGTGATTCCCAGCAAATGCAGACCAGCATTGTGCCCGTCAGGAATAACAGCTGCTTGTATCCTGCTTACAAGAACCAGCAAGAGGCTGGTTTGACGACACCTGGGTTTGCAGTCCAACAGGAAAATGTGGTGAAAAGAAACGCAGGTATTTGGAACAAACCGACAGACCTTCACGCTGAAAAATATCGAAAATAGAATATTTTCGTTAAGGTTCATGGCAATGAAAAAAGGCCATGAAACTTTCCAAATGTTAATTTTTGAAATTTTTTCTAATTCTTTCTGGGAACAGTTGACTAATTGATTAAAAAGAGGCAAATAATTAAATTTATTTTCTTGGAAAATGTTTTGTTAGAACTTAAAATGCCACTATATATTTACTATAAGATTTGCTTGCTTTTCCCAGCTTGTAAAGAGTTAATACCCACAATGAACGATTTGTCAAGCTCCACTGTGCCTCCTGTAAACAGCGATTACTCATCGAGTGGCAAGAACATGTCTACTGAGGGCTCGGGAAGTCAACAGCTGGGCGACGATGAAGCGGACTCGGATAGTAATGATTCAATGGTTAGTTGAGGGATGATGCTTAGTTTTTTTATTTATAAGCTTTTCAGTCGACATTTTGGTTGACTGGGGGTTGACTAGGACAAGCTTTGGACTTTGTGTCTTTTTTGTCAAGCAAAATGGGAGCGACATTATGTCTAAAGGTGAAGGTCGAATCACATTTAACTTCGCTAGTCAGAAAAGTCGAAATAAATTTGGGGATACTTAGGATTTAACCATGGACGTCTACCTCAGGCCGCTTACAAACCAGCTAAACTACGTCTTCACCTCATCAGTCCCATAATGCTTAGTTCTTTTTGTCCCCCCCCCCTCCCAACACCATCCCCGCCTGGACAAGTGGATATGACTTCGGAATAATCATTTTGAATTGCTTTGTTCTAGGACTTAACCATGTCTTATGAAGAGCTTGAAAACTTCATCGAAGCCCAAGGCCAACTACACGACCAATTAATGATGAAACACGCCGTGCTGGAAGAGACCATTACTAAGCAGAAACAACAGCTGCAGGCAGTTCAACAGCAAATGCTGCTCAACTTACAGGCCCAACTGACCATTAACCCCGGTGAAAATCAGGAACTCTTCGAAGAGCAGTTCAAAAGAACCAAAAGGGTCAGCGAGATGCACAATAAACAAGAAGCTACGCACAAAGAGCTCGTTGAGACATTGAAAGAAAGGCGGAGACAGACTGAAAAACGTAACCAAAAACAATTAAAATATTACCTTGAGAAAAGGATGAAGGTCACGAACGACGCGTCTTCTCTGCCACAGGCAACCCAAACCTCATCACTTGATATGAGGACGACTGTCCAATCCGTGAATTTGAATAACGTTGCCAACGTGACAGTACTAGAAGAAAAACGCGCAACCAATTCAGTTGCTTCGATGCGTGAACAGTTTACTCCAACTGAAGCTCAGCGTCAGATTGAACAGATTCGCGAAGGTGTTCAAAAGAAAGCCCCTGCTCCACCAGTGGTGCTCCCTCAAAGAACTACCCAATATCCAGCTGCTCAACAATGCGCAAAACAAAGTAATATATCTTACGCTCCGGATGGCCGTCAGCCTATTGCTGACGGGCAGTTTTTAAGCACCGCTCCAGGAATGGCGCCCTCGTTTATTTCACAACAAAACGCTGCTTGCCGTGATTTTCAGCAAACTGTACCAGCCTACCCTATAGTACAAGAACTCGTGTCGCGAAGAAGACCAGAAAGTTTTGCCTCGCGTGCGGAGAAAACTGACTTGCCGGTTTTATTTTCTACTGGTGGTTTTGCTACAGGAGCCGGGGAACCCCCATCGACTCTAAGCAACATTCAAAGCTTGTTAACGGCTTCTTCGCAAAATCCAGACTCGATGCAGAAGCTCTTGTCTGGGTTAAGCTCACAACCTGATGTTGCGCAAACCTTACTTGGTTTACTGAAACAAGCTCAAGATTCTGGGGCTAATGAGCAGGACTCGTTATTTGATCAGAACTTGCAGAAAACTACGAATCAATTCAGTTTGGCACTTGGGACCGATGGGAATCGTAACAACACTCGAAACATATATCAATTCGAAAATCTGCAAGGGCTGCAGAAGCAACAGCAGAGTTCGTTGCGGACAACTAGTACGGCATCTGCGCGGCATAACATTGAGCAGCAGATGCATACAAGATCACGAACTTTGACCTCATTGCCATCGAGTACTTCTACATGGTCTGGGTCGTCGACTGGGGATCCGTCTGCTTTAGGATCCCCGTTCCTTCAACATGCTGGGCATGCGCCGCAAAAGCAGGCCGCAGAAAGAAGAATGAACGACAAACAGAAGGACAATAAGAAGGACTACTTTTCTAATTTCTCATCACAGGAATTAGAAGCTATGTTTCTTACTACTGCACCTAAACCTCCACCCAGAACCACCGCTCCGTCATCAAATAGCGTCGAAGAAACAAAACTACAAGAAGAGCAGCTTTTACACAGTCCGTTGCTCATTCAACAGCAGCAGCTACTTCAGATGCACCAGGTAATGATGGGTGCTTTTCAGTATACCGCTAGCTAAAGGTTTACCCTGAGACACAACTATTGTGCGCAACGAAATCTTAGAAGAATGCCACGACCAGCAACTTTTTGTAACAAAAATAGAACCTTAGCAGATTGTGATAGATGAAACTTGTGGTGCGCAACATTTCCAATGTCGAAATGTATTTTTTCTTCTATTAACGTTTTTATACAGTGAATCTTATTGCACATAACGTAAGGGGCGAACCATTACAATTTTGAGGGGGGGTTTGGAAGATCTAGTTTTTTTTCTACTTACACAAAATGCAGAAATTTTTTTTCTGGATGAAAGATATGCACGAAATTTTTTTATGGCTTGCAGGATATTTTTTTTTACTCACAGTCTATGCAAGATTTTTTCCGTAGGACTTATATTGCAAGAATTTTTTTTCATCACTTTGGGGCTACAGGAAATTTTTTTTCAAAATCTTCCAACCCCCCTCAAAATTCTAATAGTTCGCCCCTAAATAGAAATCAGCTCCGCTTCGCCAACGGTGCGCTTAGGCTAAGTAGGTCATCTCCATACGATGAAATGTTTGTTACAGGTAAGTACGTCTCGTTTTTTTTTTACCTCTCAAATTAACACAACTTCGGTAAAGTGATCACACGGTGCAACGTAGTGATTTCACTTAAACTT
>WUCR03036930.1:0-10143 GCA_009858155.3 Phymanthus crucifer
ATCAGCCCAGAGAGGCTGTTTCGGTGTTGGATCTGTGAGTGATGCATGACTTGTATCGATTACTTTGTGTTTCCTACTTTACCACAGACTTTTTAAAGAATTAAAAGGTATGCGCAAACAGCTTGCAGAACGTTCTTCTGAAACTGATAGTCCTGTACCCAGCGCATCTCCAACAACAGAATCAGCCAATCCCCAAACAGATACAAAATTCCACCAAGAGCTTCCCATAGCAACAACAGACCACGCGAAAGAAAGCGTTGATGGAGAAAATCATACCTGTGTCGTCATGTGACCAGTCTTCCGTCTCTGATTGGTAATGGTAGAACACGTGATTTGTAGGTCAGCTTTTGATTGGTTATCTTGTGTCATGTGATTGGGTACGTTTATTTCATTGGGCGTTCTTAAACCATCATAATCTTTCAACATATATTGTTCATGACAGTCTCTTTGTAGTATATCATTCATCACCTTGAGTGCCTTTAGTATTATTCGTTTCATTGGCTATGTTTTTGTTGTTTTGGTTTGATTGTTTTGTTCATTCAGCTCGTTACATCACTCATGTTAGCCGTTTATAATCCCCTTTACGGTTTAAGAATCGTCTTCAGTGCGCGTGCGATTTTGTCCGAATTTCTCACCTTTTGTTTTAATCTTCTTTTGTTCTTGATTAAACAAAAGGCGAGAAATTCGGACAAAATCGCATGCGCACTGAAGACGATTCTTAAACCGTAAAGGGGCTTACTGGCGAGTCCCATAATGCATCACAATTTTGCTATCAAATCAAATCTAGACCACAGGGTACCCATCATTAGAATAACGATGTTTTTTCAGTTTCTTGATATTCATTTACTAGTTTTCCCACATTCGTAAGTTGCGCAGTGGTATATTTAGTAGTCCACAATATGGCCAAAAAAAAGCACAGGGTGACCAACGATTGTTCTGTTACCTTGTCATATTGTACGATCACCGGCTTGTAATGATTTTTTTATTTTTTATTTAATTTGTTTGTATCATTTATTTCATTATTTTGTACATTTTAATAAAATGTTGTAAGCCTGACCTCGGCATTAAACATCGTCGGGTTTTTCTCGAGTCAATTTTTTTTTCCTCTTCTCGTCCACTTGGCATTTGCGTTAACGTATTGCACAATCTGTTTTCACCTTGGCACTTGAAAGAGGCTAAAGTTGAGATTATTTTTATTTTACAAACGAAACATAAAACAAACATTGTGTAGCGCCGAGACGTCTTTCGCCAAAACAGACGAAAACTCGTCATGAACTTAATTCATTCATTGAGTATTTTTATTCTAATCTAACAGAATCTTTCAAAATCATGTTCCTTACCTGCTTACATGATCATTCATTATCCTTACGTGTAATGTTATTATTACAAAACTCTAAAATTGACGTTCATGCCGAAATCGGGAACGCTTAATTTCCTAATTATACAAATGTCAAAAATGCAGATACTTTGAAAAAGCCAGGAATACAGAACAAACGTTGAACAATGAAATCCTTCGGACAATAAACGTCGAGATGTCCAGATCTGTCAGCGTGACGTCAGCGATGACGACAATTAACTAGCCTTGTCATGTATCTAGTTCCGTTTATTGTCTTGCTGCTAGTATCTCAGATCTGATTCCTTGAATCTTGCATATCTATATTGCTCTGACAACATAAAAAGAATGATTTTTAGATAATGGTTGTCACTGATGGGCTAATTTGGAAATCAACATATTTACTGCAAACGTCCACGTTGCTATGGCAACCAGGATAACAGTTTTAGGAATCCATTTCTACTACGACTTACGGCGGACCGGTTTGGTTGAACTGGTTTAAACCAGATTTACGTGTCGCGTAATAAATGTACCAACTCCTTGTAAGACTAAATGTGACGGTTTTTCCCCTCCAGAAAAAGCCCAGCTTACTAGATTTGTTTTCTTAGGTAACAATGTATTTTTTTTACTGGAAAAAATAAATGTGATGTAAATGTACAGATTGCTGGGTTCCTGGCCTCGCGCTACTTGAGTGTGAGAAGTGGTTGTTAGGTCTTGTCATTATTGACAAAGTTTGCCTCCAGCCAAGAATATTGAAGTACAGTTCTTAGAGCTTTTCAAAAAGGGTTTGGGGGAGGGAAAAATAACTGCCAGACATGAAGGATTACTTCATATTCATTTCATTAACACCGAAAATATATCATTGCTACTCAAAAAAGACTTATGGTGATATCTGAATTATAGACGCGGTTATGTCATGATTGATGTATCCACGATAATGGGCCAATCCGCGTTGGCCTCTTCAACCTGTTACGTAATACCTCGATCAAAAAGCATGTTGTCACAGGCTCTCAAGCGAGAATTGTGCGATTTCAATATTCTGTTTATTCAGCATGTTCGTGTTACTTCAAGTAATTATTCATCGTGTCCAAGATCAATTGTCTGGTGTTTTCTTTCTATCATTCATTTCCATTGTATCCTATCTTATCTTGTCCTGTCCCATCCCATCCCATCCTATCCATTTTTATCTAATGCCTCTTCTGTTCTATCCTCTCCTATCTTATCCTATTCTGCTCTATCTTATATCATTCCTACCTGCCTGTCCAATGCCATCCTTTCCCATCCTCCCATTTCTTATGTCGGTCGGTCATTCGGTCGGTCAGTCAGTCATTCGGTCGGTTAGGCGGTCAGTCAGTCAGTCAGTCATTCGGTCGGTCGATCAGTCATTCGGTCGGTCGGTCAATCGGTCGGTCAGTAAGGCGGTCAGTCTTGGCTTAATTATTTACTCGTTCATTCAACCATTCATTCATTCATCCTTTCATTCAGTTCTGTCCTATTCATGATGGACAACACTCCAAAATAATATAACATTTCAATCAACCAATTCAATCATTTGTCATCTTTCTAATGCTTATCGTTGTCATGGCAACGGGCTTCCATGGAAACGAGGGCACTTAATGAACATACTCTAACAAGATCCGTTATAAGCTTTTGTGCATTCGATTTAGTTCGGTGTTGCTGTTATCGATTTGTTGTGATGCTAGCTGTGGGTTTTTTTGAATATAAGAAATAAATTCATAAAGAAAACACATTTTATTTTATTATTTTTTTTTGTAATTTTATGCCATTCAATAATTTGTGTTTATTCATTCATTTATTTTTGTATATTAAACAAACATACGTTTGAGGAACATTAAAAACGAAGAAAATAAATATAACTAAGTTTGGATAATAAAATGAAATTTGGCTTTAATAAAACGCGTCGGTGATTATAATTCTAGTTTCCAACCTATGAATAATAATGATTCTACAAAGAAAAGAATAGAAACTGTTCTTTGCAGATGGTGAAAAACGGCATCCGTGCTGAGATAGATCGTTTTTGACTTTTAAATTGTAAGGAGATGCAGAAACAATGCTCAAAGGCAACTGGGAAATTAAGGAAGCAGTTTCTACAGTAAAAATCAACCCAGCAACATTTTTGTGCTCAAAACTAGAGAGTTTGATAGAATTATTGTAAACCATGTCTTTCACACTGTTGTACATCTTGCTTGACGACATTTCTTTGGATCTTTGTTCTTTTGACAGTGAAGATTTGTATCGCATGTGTATGTATTTTGGAGGTAATTTCCCTTGTCCTTTGTGAAGATTTATATTAAAAAAATTCTATACACGATTATGGCCGTGTTTTTTCCCCTTGTCCTAGAATTATATCTAAAATGTCGCTCTTTGATATACGAAAATTCAATTCCATTTTATGTGATTATTTTTCCCATTCGTAAGAAAATCCACAAGTATAATATCCTTGGCAACAAAAGATGATTTCAGCACAAAAATCCTCGCGTTTCAAACCTCTTTTTTTCTCGAAAATACCTTGAAATTTTGTCACAAAATAGAAGATTGCCTAGATTTTGAGTTTGGAGTATTTGTAGGAGGTATCTCGAAGTAAAGAGAACATTTCGGCCTATATTGTCATTAAATTAACTTGACTCTAACGTCTTGCCATTGTCTTGTCGACCAATAACCGAGCGAGGACTTTTCTGGATTTTTGTTCCTCATTTGCATTATGTATTGAGAGAAGGATTTTCCAATGAATCGAGCGGCAGGATTCTACTCCAAGATTCTGTAAATTTCAAAAAGGGTTTTATTTTTTGGAGGCACAGAAAATGATTAGGAAGGATGGGATTGCGTGTGAAAATGGTTAAAAATGGGAAAGACTTCAAACGATCGACAAGTCACTCCGATGTCTGTTCGTTGGGCAAACGACGTGGGAAAGGATGGCGAATTTCATTCTAAACCCAATGAAGAAAACTCCGATGTCAGTGCTGTGTCGGAGCCAAGTCCAACTAAAGGCGAACGAAGGCCAATAACATCTAAAAGGCAACTGCTATCGGTTCGAGCTGAATCGGCTTCAAAAATCAGTGCCTCCAGTGTCAAAGTCGCTTTTAAGGATTCCATTGAAAAAGAATGTGGAGAAAAGCGTAGCTTCTTTACTTCATCGAGCCAGTTCTTTTGTTTGCCGTCGTCTCTGAAATCAGAATTCTCGTCCAAATCTCTAGAAGAAGTCTACCAACACTACTATGAACACCAAAAACTGGACCGATTCCTGTATATCATACTACTAGTATTTTTAGTGAACCTGGCTCTGATAGCCATGTATGCTGCTGTCTTCCAAGAGGACAGTCAAACGCAGATCAACCGCGTGATTATTACATGTGTTTATGGTGTATTTTATCTCTTGTTGATCAGCTTCTATCTTCTAAAACTCTTTCCAGCTCGCGTCGTTAAGTGGTTACCTTATATAATATGGCTTGGAATCTTTTCCGAACTCCTGGTCGATCAATCTGTTGGATACGATCCACTGACACCCAGCGACTCAGTTGCAATGTTTACGTTTTTCTCGTTTATCAACTATGTTATGTTACCAGCAAGGCTAGTGGTGTGTACTGCATTTTCCCTGGTTATTGGAATCGCACATATTTTAGTATCAGGAACACAAGCAAGGCATAATCTACAGCACCTAATACAACAGGTAAATCCCATGTATCAAATGATCACCATCCCGACAATGTCTCTTTCGTCATGACCACTTTGAATTCGTCAGGTTCCAAAACCTGTATCGAAAATGATTTTTTCAATTCTCCTCTCTCTTTCATAAGTCAAACCCGTTTATTTTATTCTGTCACGTTATTAGGAACTTAAAAACTCATATGTTCAGACAAGGAAAACGAGCGTTCAATGTAAATATCATTTGAGTATTTATTAAGCAATGGCTCTATGCTCGAGTGTTTCTTTTTCCCATTCATATGATCAAGCCGGTCTGAGAAATCCCTCTAAACGAGCATCGTTATTAGCTCCACGAAAAGTCCTCACCTAGATAGAACTCTTTTGAAATGAAACCTTTTCCGTTTTTCTTTTTTCCCTTTTTCGCTTGTATAGTAGAACTCGCAAAATAAAATCAGCTTCCAGATGTCCTGTCATTCTCCCTTTTTCAGTTCTTTAAGATAAGCTAACGAACTATTTACTTCAAAACCAAGCAATACAACGACTGTAGCAGTTTAATCCAACCAAACAGCGTCCTACGGGAAAGATCCCCGAAACAAAAGGTCTAAATGTGAAGTTCATTGTGTTTGTGAGATAGGAAAAATATATACCCGACGTTTTAAGTTTTTTCTAGGATGAACTGTTTACGGTAGTAAATCTTAGGTGTTTGCTCACAATGGTAAAGCGAAGGTAGCACAAAGGAAATTGTAATCCAGCAGCGCTTCCTTCTTCCTTGTCATGCACATTGACATCAGTGTAGAAGACAGTTTTGTATTTTTCCCCTTTATTTCTGGTCTTGCAAAAGTTTTAACTGGGTTTACAGTCACTTGTTTATGAGAAAATACGTAATGAATGATTTGTTTGTACAGATCCCTGAGCGGCTGTCGGGTTCTTAGAAAAAAGAGAAAAAAAATCGCTTTTTCGACAATATCTTTCCATTTCCCTTCCAGACAAAAACCAGCACTCAATGCAGGCGTGAAAACATAAGTTTTTACTCAAAAACTGAATTATTCTAATACTCCTTTAAAAACTTTTTTTTATCGCTTTAAAACAAAGGTTTAAAACCCAAATTTCGAGCAGAAATATTGGCTGCCCCTTCGTTCGTCGCTTTTGACGTGTTTGTATATTTTTCGAATCGCACTGCTGTCGACACAGCGATCAATGGTGCTCGTGTACCACGAGGTAATGCCGCGAAATCACTCTGAAACTACTAGAACACGCTGACAAAAATACGCTTTTTTTCCTCAGTTATTTATTCTTATCTTAAATTCATCTAATCGCTACAGCTTTGTGAGGAAATAGATATTATTTTTTAGTAGTTAGATGTGTAGCATTTCGTTCAGTGTCGAAAATGAATTGCGCTGCCCTCAAAATGTATAACATATTCTTCATTTAAGATTCTTTAAGTTCAATAAAAAGAACAGCTTCTTATTTAGGCGTTCAATGTTGACAGAACCAAGACGAGAAAAACGAATGAATTGACTCGAGGGTAAAGCATACTTCGCTCGAAACAGGTGGGTGGTGACGTCATTCACAGTTAGCCAATCAGAAGCCGGGGAGTTATGGCGAGATAATGAGAGTTATTGACAATTAGAAGGACGAGAATTTCCTCGTATTACGCGATCAGGAGATTCCATGAAAAATAGGTTGACTATCGATGAATATCATGTCATAAATCTCTCGTACGGAAAAAGAAAAAAAAATAATCGTGCGAAAATCTTTCTCGAAGTCGATTTTTTACCTAGAATTCTATTTATAGCAAAGTTGGCGATATTTTTGTAGACTAATAGTTTGGATTTCAATAATTTAGCGACTTCCCTATTAGGGAAGTGTTGATTTATTCATGCCCCGAACAGGCAAATTTTGTCGCTTTTGACTGATGAATACAGGAGTCATTATTATGAACACTTTGATCGGCAGTAAACAACCCATTTTATTTTAGAAGATAATATTCTCAAGTAATGAGTTACAGATACCTGTTTTTTGACGCATTTATGACTTAATATCATCGACTTTAGCTAAATGATAAATTAACAGAACCAGAGCACGTTTGCACGATCTCACTAGAAGTTTCCGCGGATAATTTTGATGCGTAGGATTCTGTGGAAACCGTACCCATTGGCTAAGTTTCCTTCAATTTTAATTTTCAAGTTTATTACTGAGATTTTGGCAAAGGCTACCGAAGCAAAAGTTAAATATGTTTTTGTTTTTACCTTACTGGCATCACAAAAATAGAAAATGCCGATCTCACCTCCAATTAGCCGGACGTTCAAAGATCAGATATGAGTTTAGAAGTCGACTCTTATTTATTGAGATCGCACTGAACGAAATGATAAGAACAATATTTTTTCTTTTTTTTATGGGTTGAATTTTTTTCTATTTGCGCTTCCCTTCTTCCGTTGATTCTACGCAGATTCGACAATACAAGTTTATGTTATTTGGGTGTTCTTTCATTCCCGTCAAAACTGCGTTACTAACGAACATTTTATGATTCCTATTTCAAGCCACGTTTCATTCCCTTGAGTATTTTTCTTTTGAGTTGCTCGTAGTTATGGGTGATCATGATCTATGGTGTCGACGGTGTCGATGCAGATGATAGTAATGGAGATTATGATGAGGCTAATGATGGCTGTAGAGATGAAGATGTTAATAGCAATGATGATGATGATGACGATGACGATGGTTGTGATGATGATGATGGTTGTGGTGATGCTGTTTATTATGCCACCAATATTGATTCAAATAATCTCTTTGATAGCTGACTGCTAATGTTCTTCTCCTCCTGTGCGCAAACATTCTCGGGGCCATCGATTACCATATCGCAGACAAGAAACAGAGGCGATCGGTGCTGGAAACCAGACAGTCTCTAGAAGTCAAGCTGACACTGGAGGCACAGAATCTGCAACAGGTGAGCCTTGAATTCGAATGTGCGTTCGCTAAAGGGTCGATTTTGAATCAATTTTGTAGGAATGACGTCACCCACGAAATATGACGTCAAAGCTTTCGTTCATCTCGCCCTTTGACAAAATGTCGGCCGAAATTTGGACTCCATCAGGAACATTTAATTTGTAGTTTTATTTTTAGATAATGTTCTGAGCATGCGCAGCGCGTTTTTCACCCGTTTCCGCAAGGCTAGGTTTTCGATAAGACGTCCCACATGGTAGAAAGCCACTGAGGTGGCAACACCTTCTCCGATACAAGCGATCTGTGGTGTTTGCTGGTCATAGCAAGGGGTTAATCTTCTATGGTCTAGGGGCCGACTAACCTCTCCCTTAAGGCTTATGCCGAGCTTCCTGATCAGTTTGTAAATCATCCCGGGATAGCGCCGTCGATGCCGAAATCTCCGGCGAAGCGTAATTCCATAGGACGCTTCAGCAATCGATGTCTGGAACTATGGGCCTGTTAATCACTCATTAAAATAAATCGAAAACAAAAAAAAACGGCTCTAAAAACTACTTTAGGGTTTGATTTTAAGTGAGGGATCTTATGTTAGATGTAAACTTGGAATATCTTTTGAAATGTATTTGTACTGTTGCCATAGAAACGTCTCCTCCTGTCTGTACTTCCTGAGCACGTGGCAAATGAGATGGCCAGTGACATCGAGTCTGACGGGACGGTGCTGAAAAACGGCGACTTCAACAAACTCTACATCAAGACTCACGACTTTTGCAGGTGAGTCCGGTTATCAGATGCTCATTTTCCGCGGCCATTGAAAGAAATATGTAGCAGCCATACTATATAGCCATGACCTGCACAAATCGCATAGATCTCCAAGCAAGAAATTTACCGTGCTGGTAGCAATATTGGAGGCTATTGGTCATGGCATCTTTTCTTCACTCGACTGAAAAACTGTCACATATCGATGTACACTTAGTTCTTGTCATCCAACATGACTACTCACTTGAGTGGAAATCAGGGAAATATTTATTTTACATTTATTCTAGCTTAGATTTACAAAACGTTTTCTTTCTGTCTTCAGCATACTGTTTGCAGATATTGTAGGATTCACAGAACTCTCGTCCAAGTGTACAGCAGAAGAACTAATCATCACGCTAAATGAGTTATTCGCCATTTTTGACAAAATTGGAGCGGTAAGAATTAACGTCAAGAAGGTTTGCACTAAGGGAATTCTTGAAAAGTGAATACAACGTGCATGACGACCATGTTGGGGTGGGGACCTCCTTGACTTGGACCTTACATTTTTTCCCATTTCAGACCACCTGCCATTGTTATCTTTTCCCCCCCTATTCGTATTAAGATCCATTTTCTGTGTATAAACCCATAGAAAAACCGCTGTCTTCGGATCAAGATATTAGGCGATTGTTACTATTGTATATCGGGATTAGACGATAATGCTGACCACGCTCGATGTGCAGTAAACATGGGGTTAGACATGGTGCAACATATCGCGTAAGTACCATCTTCAAGATACGGAGTTGGTGATTTCTTTATACTGGGGATAGTTGAGAATTATGATTGGCTGATTTCTTTTAGCGCGAAATATACTTAGTGGTGTGCCCTTGGCATGACCGTTTCCGTGCTGTGTTTGTGCTTTTGTTTGAGTTGGAGCATTCTTCGTATGGCTGAAAAGCTTACGGCAAAAACGCGGTCACGTCAAGGAGTCAACCAATCAAAATCGAGAAAAATCACAGTCGACATGCTTCTCACTGTCCAGAAGACAGACAACTGAAATTTTTTGCTGTTTTTCCTTTTTTCTTTAGGAAAGTGCGCGAAGCAAAGCGAGTTGCCTCCCTGAACATGCGCGTTGGTATCCACAGTGGGACAGTTCTCGCAGGTGTACTGGGGCAGAAGAAGTGGCAGTTTGATGCGTGGTCTAATGATGTGACGTTAGCCAATCACATGGAGTCTGGCGGAATACCTGGGTAAGATAGATACATGTGCTGCCTGCTAAGCAAGAGGTCCATAGTTTGATCCTCAGTGACTGACATACTTGTTTATCGAGCAAGTGTCACGTGGCTTGGTTGGTTAGTGTGCTGCCTGCTAACAAGAGGTTCATAGTCTGATTCTCAGTGCCCTCACACACTTGTTTCAAGGAGCAAGTGTGGCTTGGTTGGTTAGTGTGCTGCCTGCTAAGCAAGAAGTCTATAGTT
>WUCR03036955.1:0-19958 GCA_009858155.3 Phymanthus crucifer
ATACATGGCATATATATAGTATAGAGAAAATTGCAGACGTGGTATAGCTAACTTCCTACGGATATGACTAATTATGCTAATGCGCTATGACTGATTAGCGCTAATAGTATGGCCCCAAAAAATAACATTTTAATCATTCTTTAGCATACTGGGCGTTTTGGAACGTCCCTTACGGCATAATTAGTCATATCCGTAAGAGACGAAACGCGCTGGAATAAAAGAAATACTTTTTTACAACTTCAGAAATGCATCTCAGAAACGCATAGCGCCAGTCAACAGTCTTCGGCCACCCTAAATGAGAGCCTCGCAAGCACCAAGTTGGACTCTGGGTTGCATGATATTCTCAAGAAGAAAGTGCACGCCAGAGTTGAGGCAGAACAAGCCCTTTCCAACGTTCAAGACTTTGTAAGGTTCTTGGAGGAAAAGAAACAGCTAGGTCAAGTCCCAAAGGGTGTGAAGATCCGCCGAGTCCTTGCAAAAGGCAAAACGGATGAACTTCAGAGAAAGTTTGACGAAATTCTCCAAGAAGCGGAGCTCAAGCTTTTGGACGAAACCCTAACAAGCCAGCGAGCTGAACTCCCAAAATTCGAGGATTCCGTATCGCAGGCCACAATAAATCTGGAGCAGGTGACCACCAAGTGGAAATCCGCCTTTCCATTGAAGGACGAGCAATCCAAGATTAAGCTTAACCTCATGGTAGAAACAGCGGAGAAATTTGGAAAAGATTTCTACTTTGAATGTGTCGCCCGCAACACTTCACAAGCTCTCAAGACATCCCTGAATCAGGAGGAAAAGAAGGCCAAGCCCGGCGCCCAGATGCAAGCGGATTTCAAGCTCACTGAGGTATTCATTCGGGACATTGTTAAAGCTGAAGTAAAGCGTCTTGGTAACGGATAAACCAACCCCCGTCGCAGGACGCCAAAGCCGCAAGCAGTCAACTCATCAGAAAAACAATAACAAAAACAGAGCTCGGTCCTGTCTTCCCAAGGTAGAAAAGGTCAGCGCCTAAAAAATCAAAGTGCAAGAGGCCGGAAAAATCCAACACACCAACAGTCTAGCAATGGTCGTAGGGTGACGCTTCCGAAAAACTTGGTAGGCCGCGGTTCCGACCAAGGAACATAGACTGCAGAGCCCCTCACGACAAATGGTTTTACCACACGGCTAAACGACATGGGGTTTGAAACACAGTCACGTAATCCACACCCGCTATAAGTTAATGCGAACCTTTGATAAGTTTATTTCTGCTAATGCCGTCAAATACTTGTGTAGTTACGATCATTTTACATCCCCATCTAAACTTTACATCATCCCTAAGATACAAAAGACGCCTATGGTCGGCAGACCCATCGCAGCCTCGCATAGTCATATTACTAGGCCTCTGAGCATTTTTGTCGACGAGTATGTCAAACCTACAATCGTTGCCAAAATGCTTGGACCATTATAATGGACTTTGCTATGTTTCACAACACCATATGATAAATGCATCCCCCCTATCCCCCTAAACGCAATGTTGCCAGTAAAGAGCTGCAATGTCATCGTTTCTCGACAGCCCACGCAACAAAAGCATCCAACATAAGGTGCAACATTGCATTTGGGGAGAACGGGGGAAAAGTTCTGAAGTATGGGGATAACATTGTGAAGATTCTATAAATTGGAAGTGACGGTCCAAGGTCTTTTGTCAACGATTGTAGGCTGAATATGCCTATTGTGCTTAGGGATTCTGGGGAACTGATTCTTCTCATGTAGTCTATCAGGTTGCCACCTAAATGCTTTCTTGTCACGGCCGACGTTGTCTCACTTTATCCCAACGTTGACACTAAGAAAGCTTTAATCGCATTAGACCTCTTACTGCGAAAGCGAGAGCACCTGAGACTCCTTTGTTGATTCATTTCCCTAGATTGGTCTTTGAAAATAATTTTCTCAAATGCGAATTTAGTGGTGTTTTTCATCAGACCTTTGGGATAGCTATGGGTACTTTCTTTGCTGTCACGGCCGCTAACGAATTTATGTATTACTTGGAAAAGGATATTGTATAGCAATTCTCCAGTAATCTCGTGTTGTATGAGCCGTTTATTGATGACATTTTCCTTATCTGGGACCCAAGGACAGACTACTAAACTTTTTAGACTGTCTCAATAGCAAAAATGATCGCATCAATCTTACCTATGTTATCGATGATTATAGCATTTCGTTTCTGGACTTATTCCTTTACAAGGACCCTAACTCTAGCGTTCTGCAATTCAGTACTTTTCAGAAGCCGCTTAACAAATATCTGTACATTCCCTTTGAATCGTTTCATCCTGTCAGCAACAAAAAAGCATTGATCAAAGGCGAACTCATGCGCTATACCAGAAACAGTTCCACGTTTGAGTCTTATAACTCCACGCGTGAGAAATTCTGGAGGCGCCTGAGACTTCGCGGTTATCCTGTAAGCTTTTTGTTGCCACTATTCAGAGGGGTCAAGTACTCACATAGATCTAAGTGGCTTCTTAGGAAATTCAAAACACGTCACCGTAGATTAGTGGTGTTTAAATCTACGTTTAACTGCAGCCACGCTAATATCAAGCAGGTAGTCCAGAAACATTTGCCCGAGTTAGATTGCATTGTAAGCTACAAATCTACTCCCACTTTAGCTCATCTATTCAAATTAAAAAATAAAATTATGAAAAAAAAAGTGACCCTGTCATGATTTTTGCTGGCTAGGAGAAGATGATGACAAAATTTCTAAAAGTAAATATGGGATTACAACGCGTTCAAGAAAACCAATACATTCTTGCCGGAGATGTAAATGTTGAAACGATAATACAGGAAAACACCACAAAGCGCCAGAGGGCGATGATGAATGCACGCCTCATGCGACGTCTGCTGCAAGAAAGCATCGAAGATGCAAGTAACAGAGTTCCTCTTCAAGCTCCTCTGCATGAGCTCCTGGAAATCAAAGTCTGTGACGTGGTAGCGGCAGCCAGTCGCCTTCCGAGATATGAAGACTCGGATGACATACAGCAAGAAGATGCTTAGTAGCATCCTTGAAGTGCAAAGCGGTGTCACATTCCATAATTACGTATAAAACTGTAATGCAGTAATGAAAAATGAAAGCCTTCACATTAATTCAAGTTTCATGATCTAAAAAGTTAGAAAATTAAAAAAAAATTTGTTTGCCATATATCTGGTGGACGCAACGATGGCGTCAATTCCTTTCGTAAATGTTATTCATTTTTGATTATCATTCTCACACTTTCGAAATCCATTTTGTGTTGTTTTCGAACAGAACGCCTACATAAATGGGACAACTTTTTGCTGTGGTGCGAATATGTAGAAGTTCAACTAAAAAATACGAATGTTTTGTTACCACTCGCAGACTGCACAGGGCAGCGTGTAAATATATATATATATATATGTATTCCTTATCATATACTGCTATCTGCTATAATTAATATAAAGTAAAGCAATAATAAACAAAGTTTGTTTTCTTTTTCTTAGATACCTAAACCCATGTCTATAAATTTATGAAAAAACACCTATTCATTTGAAGTAGATAATGGTCGATCTGACACCTAAAGGGTTTAAACAGAAATAACTGTGAATTATTGTAAGATTGAGAGACAAACAATAGTACCCTAATATACCTCCTTTGTGTCTCAGATCGACCATGCTTATTTCAAAAAAGGAAAACATTTACACTGTAAACATGTTTATATTCATATCTATGTATTTTTTCGCGTATAGGCGGCATTTCATCTGCTTCGCTCCTCCTCAAATTTGTTGAAGGCTTAAAAATGAGTAAATAAAATAAATAAAAATCTTGTCAGGCGAAAAAAGTATATCACGGCAAAAGTTGTATATCACGGCAAAAGTTGAATATCACGGCAAAAGTTGTATATCAAGGTGAATATTTTATATCACGGCAAAAACTCGTATATCACGGCAAAACTTGTATATCACGGCAAAACTTGTATATCACGGCAAAACTTTGTATACCAGAGTGAAACTTGTATATCAGGGTATATATCACGGTGATATTTTATATCAGGGTGAATATTTTATATCAGGGTGAAACTTGTATCACGGCAAAACTTTGTATATCAGGGTGAAACTTGTATATCAGGGTGAAACTTGTATATCACGGCAAAACTTAGTTATATATCACGGTGAATATTTTATATCAGGGTGAATATTTTATATCACGGCGAAACTTGTATATCACGGCAAAACTTGTATATCCGGGTGAATATTTTATATCACGGCGAAAGTTGTTTATCACGGTAGTAATCGCTTTTCAAATACCCTGACAGCTGTCAAAGGGAAAGACGTCACAGAGAGGGATAAAGATAAGCTATTGTGATAAAGGAAACTGTCTACCAAAGTAGTAAAATTACATCAAAGCATTTTTTGTCACGTTAGAGGACCAAATAATTTTGAAACAAACGGCGCGCCATATCCGTTGCTAATTAACCACATTCGTCACTTCCTCTTTGCGCTGCAACAATGGCCGACGAGGCCGCAAAATGAAACCGGAAAGCAAACTTTACGGCGGCTGAATGTGCAGTAATTTTAGAGAAAGCGGAAAAAAATTTGGACATAATTAAAAACAAGTTTTCTACGGTCTTTACGAACAAGAAGAAGAACGAAGTATGGGAGGAGATAAAGGAGAAAGTTAATGCTCTAGGGGTTTGTGTAAGATCAGTGCAAGAAATCAAAGATAAGTGGCGAGGAATGGTAATAATAGCTTGGCCAAAAAGGAGCACAATAAAGTGGGAAAACAAAAAAAAAATCACTGGTGGTGGAAAGAAACCTTCGCCGAAGTCTTTAACGGTAAGCGACCCATCTTTTAATGGCATCAATGATGGCCTGGAGTCCGGAAACGACGAAACTATAGATGTGTTTTGTTTTCATAATTTTGTTTACATTTAAACTTAGTAATGAGGATTAGCTGCTGTATATATAAAGAACGAAGACTCCGTTTTCTTTGATTATTTCTATAAGTTTGGAAAAAGAAGTGTTTCCAATGGAAAAGACGAAATGTTATTTAAAGCTACGCTGTTTACATTTTGTCGCGCCGATCAAGCGGCGCCGATCGACGATGTCATTTGCACGATAAAGTTTTTAATGTAAACTAAGAAAAGAAATGTCTTTAATTCATTTATGAATTTTTCTAGTTTCAAAAAGAGCAAGTACTTCTGGCTGCTCTTCCTTTGAAACAATAGACACTACAGCTCTTGATTTCGCGTGTACCCTGGCTGACTTTGTGGATCAAGAAATCCAAGAACAAGTTATTGCGGATGCCAGTGAATGTTTCCTTGGAATATCTGGTATGTGGCTTTGCTTTTTATCTGAAATGAGTGTAAAACCACTAAAAATAACAGGAAACCTTCGAATATTTTCATTTAAATGAAACCCTTTGAATATTTGAGGACATTAAAGCCAGGAATGTGGACATATTTTGCCAAGAGGTCAAAAAAATCACCTATCCTTTTTCCCTTTTTGTATGTGTATGAATGCATTTTCTCTACTTAAATACTTTATCCTCTCTTCCTGTCCCATATCTTGATTTGGCTTTTTAAGGGTCCTGATCAGCTTCTTAAGTAACTGCATTACAAATGGAAGTTGTTCATATTTTTTAGAACAAAAGACTGAAGTTGACCAGCAATCTACTGGATGATATCAATTCAGTCGATGATATCAATGCTGTGCACTTCAATGTTATTAAGCTTGAAGAAGAGAAGTTAAAAATGGAAATTGAGAATACTCATTTGATGAAAAAAGTTGTTGTTGGAAATAGAGGAAATAGAAACCAGGAAGTGCGAATGATATGACATATTAATATGAAACTAAATTAAATATTTGGGACAAATAGGATTTTTATGTTTTAAGGCCGCTCTGGTAGCGTATGTTTTTACCGCGTCTCGTGTACACATTCCTTGTATTCTCTTGTTTCTAAAACGTTCGCTTCACATAATCAGGTACGTTCCTCCTTCCTTTTCCTTATTATATATAATTCTTCATTGTACCACTGTGCGAAACCTCGATTCGTGAATATGGACGGGGGCGTTCCCAAGGTGCTCATTCTTGGCCACTCTTTTGTAAAGCGCTTTTATCGGGATGTTCGTTCTTTCCGTATACCACGCGCATTTCCTCATTTTGATTTAAAAAACGTAGCCACCGTCCATTTTCATGGTGTAGGTGGACGAACAATAAACAAACTTTTACTGCACGATCTTTATATAGTACGTCGGATTCGTCCACATATCATCATACTAGAAATCGGCACGAATGATCTAAACTCCATCCCCCCTGAAAAGGTGGGATCGGCTATCGAGGAACTTGTGGTAATGCTTCTTTCTCAGCACGACGTATCTGTTGTGTGTGTCTGCCATGTAATTCCTCGTGGGGCTTCTTGCGAACACGCTGTCGCTTTCTCCCACCAAGCGCGACTACTTTGCCAATATCTAGAGGTGGTTATTGAGCCAATCAGACGCGCTTTTTGTTGGCGCCACACTGTATTCACTGGCCCTCATAAGCAACTTTACCTTAAGGACGGAGTTCACCTTAACCAAAAGGGTCAGAGTTATTTATACCGCAGTTATCGAGGTGCTATAATGGAGGCTTTAAAATATCTGTAACAATGTTTTAATGCTCCATTTCCGTACACTCGTGTACATTTTACAATCGTGATTTTTTTTTTAATACACACTTGCCCATTAACACCATCGTTGGTTACACCATTTTATTACTGTGCGAGACTGAGTTGGTCTCGTTATTTATTGTTGAGTTAAAGCCGTGTATGCTTGGTTAATTGATCGCATCGGCTTGCTTTAATTGTCCAAGTTGGGTCATTTTACCCCATGGTGTTTTTGTAAGGGGCTTGCCGTTTAATTGCGTCGACCTTTATAGTTTGACATGGCCTGCCTCCTTACTTTTATTTCTTTCAGAAGGACTGACCTAAATAAGTTTTATTCATACGTTTTTCTATCCCTTCTGCCGCGTATTTGTTTCGTTGCAGAATAACTATGATGCTGCGATCTCAACAAGTAAGGTCCAAAAAACGCCCGCAGCCCAAGGTGGCCGGTAAGAGGAGACGCAACAACACGGTTGCTCCGCGTGCTTCCAATTTAGCCGAGGACAAGGACCAGAGTCCAGTTACGCCCAGTTCCATACCAGAGGAAATGTTGGCTCACGTTACAGCGATTGTGACTCAAAACGTGACTAAAGAACTCTCCAAGGTCATGAACATTCCCCCACCGCCAGCTGCCGATGATTCTAACGATAAAGAGTTAGAGGAAATCCCTATCACAGATCCGGTCCTACCTGGACGGCAGTGTTCTCCCACAGGTGAGCTCGCCAATCCATTTGTTTCCAGCTGTCTTACCATCGGCGCGCGGGTCACAGATAAAGTTAAACAGAAAACATGGAGCCATGAGTACGTGGATTTTGGGGCCCTATTGGTGAATCCGACTGCACCTTAACGATATCGTGTATCGCTAGATAGTACAGAATCCAGCTTTAACGTTGGAACCAGCAGATAAGCTGCGCAAAATCTCAACTATCGACACATGGCTCACTGCCTTTCACGTATTTGTAGGGGTTTATACGTCGAAATACCCACAAGAGGCCCCTGCTCTTATGAAATATGGGTCCCTGGTGCGTGATTTGGCGTTTTTATGACGAAAACTTTCGATTCATGCGCCAGTCGCATGTTAGGGCTCGATCCATAGCGAACTGTGACTGCGAGCACATGTTCAATCTACAAAAATCTGTTAATTCACTCGCGCCACCAAGCCGTAAGAATGATCGTCATTTCTCGATTCCTAGGGGTTATTTTTTTAAATTCCATAGAGGTATGAATTGTCCGGGTTGTAATTTTAAGCATTCATGTTTTAAGTGCAACAAGGACCATTCGGTAACAAATTGTAATTTTCGTCCCTCCGGAAGCAGTGGATCGAGCTCCAACAACGGCTCCCCTCCGCCCGCTAAATCACTCAAACCTTCCAACTCCGGTACCAGTCGATAGGCTTATTCCACTGCTGGCGGGTTATGATTCATCCATTGTTGATTTTTTGAAATTAGGTTTCTTAGAAGGTTTTTCTATTCATTTTGAGGGCGACTTAACTCCTGTTTACCCTAAGAATTTGGTTTCTGCGCTAGAGCAGCCCTCGGTTGTCGACGCTAAGTTCAGTAAAGAGCTCGACGCTGGTAGAATAGCGGGCCCCTTTTCCAGATTTTCGTGTGTCTCCTTTAGGAGTTGTTACTAAAAAGACTCCTGGTGAGTTTCGTTTAATCCATTATTTATCCTACCCTAAAGGGTTGTCTATCAATGATGGTATTTCGTCAGCATATAGCGCGGTTTCATATGCATCAATCGAGGATGCAATTCGGTTTGTTAAAAAGGCTGGTAAGGGTTGCTATTTGGCTAAAACCGATATTAAGAGCGCTTTTCGTATAATACCTATCAATCCCGCTGATTACCCCCTTTTGGGCATGAAGTGGAAAGATGTCTATTATTTTGATCGTTGCATGCCGATGGGGTGTTCTAGCTGATGTAAAACGTTTGAGACACTGAGCACAGCGGTTGAATGGATAGCTCGCCATAAGCTGGCGATTAAGAATATAGACGATTAGACGATGTTAGACGATTTTCTTATCGTTGATTCTTCATTCAGAACATGTTCGCAGCAACTCGACTTGTTTATAGAAACTTGTTCATATTTAGGAATTCCAATAGCACTGGAAAAAACGGAAGGTCCATCCACCGTTTTGTCATTTGCCGGTATTGAGCTAGACTCCACTGCTATGGAGGCTCGCTTACCCCTTGATAAGGTTGTTAAATGCGCCCAACTTATTGAGAATTTTTTAAGACGCAAAAATGTTTCTCTTAAAGAATTGCAATCCTTACTTGGTCTGCTCAATTTCGCCTGCTCAGTTGTCAAGCCAGGTCGTGCTTTTCTTAGGCGTTTGATTGATCTAACAGTTGGCGTTGAGTTCGGTCATTATTTAATTCGTCTCACGAAAGCTGTGAAAGACGACTTACGCACCTGGCTTTCCTTCCTTTCTAGTTTTAATGGCCGATCCCTTTTCTTGAATGACCAATGATTTAATTCTTATAAATGAAACCTTTTACCGACGCCTCGGGCGCCTTGGGTTTCGGAGCTATTTTTGGCAAGCATTGGTGTTATGGTCCATGGCCCCCCAACTGGGCTTATCGCAATATTGCCATTTTGGAATTTTATCCAATTGTTTTAAGTCTTTACTTGTGGGGCCATGAGATGGAGAATAAATGTATATTATTTTTTACTGACAATGAAGCACTTGTACACGTGATTAATAAGCAATCATGTAAAGATAAACAGTTGATGTTCTTCGTCCATCGACTGGTGCTAATTTGTCTTCGCTATAATATCCTTTTTAAGGCTAAACATGTACCAGGGTCTCATAACATCCTAGCAGATTCCTTATCTCGCCTGCAGGTACCGAAATTCCTCCGTTTGGCGCCAGCGTACATGGACAAATCGCCCTCGGACATTCCGTTTCAGCTGCAGCCTCAGAACTGGCAGATATCGTCTCACGACTGATTCGTTCAAGTCTACAACCGTCTTCTGTCCCAACTTATCGTCGCTCATGGAATTTATTTTATTCCTTTTCTCACTCCACCTTTCCCGGGGTGCCGGTTATCCTTC
The DNA here is from genome assembly GCA_009858155.3 of Phymanthus crucifer. Taxonomy (NCBI): domain Eukaryota; kingdom Metazoa; phylum Cnidaria; class Anthozoa; order Actiniaria; family Phymanthidae; genus Phymanthus; species Phymanthus crucifer. Next base: position 9,672 of record WUCR03036955.1, read on the forward strand.
CTATATCAGCACCCCATTTGGCTTTATTCATAGCTCATCTTTTCGACCGTAACTATGCCTCGTCAACAGTCAATACCTACGTATCTGCAATTAGTTACTCCCACAAATTATTTGGTTTTGATGACCCGTCTAAGATATTTTTTATAGTTCAGATGCTTAAAGGTTATGGTAAGCTTAGTTCTCGGCTCGACAGTAGATTACCTATCACACAGCCTATTTTACACAAGTTATTAAATGTCGCTCCTCAAGTAGTCAAATCTCCTTACGGGCTGTGTTTATTTCGGGCTATGTGTTCCTTGGCCTTCCATGCTTTTCTGCGCGTCGGCGAGATGGCGATAACAAACCGTGATAACGCAGTACTAACTGTTGACAGCCTTACTAAGCTCGTTAACGCTGATAACCGTGTTGTTTCTATAAAGGTCACATTTCGCCAGTATAAACACAGCTACAATCAGCCTCCTTTTTCCTTGGTCGTACAGCGACAGTCAAGTTTTTGCCCAGTTCAATATCTCCTGGATTATTTGGCCTACCGTGGGTCTGTGCCACTCTTCACTTTGAACGGTTTACCGGTTTCCCGTAAGTATTTTTGTGACTTGCTTACCATGGCTATCAAGCGTTGTGGACTTGACCCCTCTAGATACAAGGGTCATAGTTTTCGCATATAAGCTGCTTCTGATGCTGCAGAGCGGGGAATGTCCGACACTCAAATTCGTACTTTGGGTAGATGGAAGTCCAATGCCTTTCTGAATTACATACGATTATCTTCATTACCAACTTCTCGGTGATTTGTTTCTTCACTATTAATCAACCAGCAGTGGAATGTTTATCTGGGTATATCATTTTGTTTTATTTTATTACTGATAAACTAGTTAGTACAAGTATTTAGAAGTGACTGACAGGGGTCAGCATTTCTAACTATTTAGCTTGTTTCATTTCATTAGTGTCAAACTAGTTAGTACAAATATTTAGAAATGACTGACAGGGGTCAGCATTTACATTTGCTTTTGTTTATCCAGTCATACTCCTTTTTACTACAACATATATCCATTTTTACTCTTCTACAATTGCTGCAATTCCCTCGGGTGGGGCGGCATCATTCCCCAATGATGCTCTGGCCTTTTATCTGCCCACACCTTTACTGGTAAAATTTGTAATTCACCTTTAAATCAATGTTTACTTGATTGTTAACAATTTTGGTACATTAAACATGGCTTTGAGAGCTGTTCCCTCATAGCCATTAACTCCATATCAGTTGTATGGTTTTATCTGTCAGACCAGCAAACGAGCTCGGTAATTGCAGAATATGCGTAGAATTGATTATTCAATACGTCGAACTTTCTTACAAGGCATTGAAAACATAAATTGAATATTTGGGACAAATAGGATTTTTATGTTTTAAGGCCGCTCTGGTAGCGTATGTGATCGTTTGATAAATTGGATTGTGTTGCGCGGCCCTTGGGTCGCAATAATAGGATTTGTCTACTGTAAGCTAGATTTTGATTAGGATTATCCAATTAAGGCTTATCAGCTAATCATGCACATGTGGTGCTCATTATCCGAAGATATTATATTCAAGAAATTCGAGAAAGAATCAAGTAAAATTACTATCATTTAAGAGTAGAACTACGTATTGTACTATGAGTAAGACCAAAGTTATTTTACTATCCATATATGGTTTATCTCATACTTTATCGAGGATACGCACATGGAATAGAAAAGAGGATAGTCAAGCGAAGGTCAACCATTCTTGCAAAGAACACCGTTCAGTACGCTTGAAACGCCCTCCTCCTCCTCTCGCATATCCTCCTTAAGGTTTGGGAATGCCTTTTATCTGCCCACACCTTTACTGGTAAAATTTGTAATTCACCTTTAAATCAATGTTTACTTGATTGTTAACAATTTTGGTACATTAAACATGGCTTTGAGAGCTGTTCCCTCATAGCCATTAACTCCATATCAGTTGTATGGTTTTATCTGTCAGACCAGCAAACGAGCTCGGTAATTGCAGCTACGCGTAGAATTGATTATTCAATACGTCGAACTTTCTTACAAGGCATTGAAAACATAATATGTTATTTATACAGTATATTATATACACCAATTGCAAGAACGTTGTTATATAAAAATCAAATTTTAAAAAATTAAGAATAAAACTCTGGTATCCATATAAAAAAGAATAATATTAATCCCCAAGTTTATTGGCCAAAATGATTAGTCTGTCAATGATGGTCACATGGCAATAAAAATATAAACGTTTGGCATCATAAGTGTTTGCAGTGCGATGCTCAAAGGTATGGCCACTTTTAATGTATTTGCATACTTCTTCACACAGGATTTAGTACTTCAAACCGACTTATTTTAGCGTGTTAACCAAATATGGTGCACGAGAACTCGTTTAGCAGCAAGAAGCCCGTGCATAGAAATATGCGAATACATTGAAAGTGGTCATACTTTTGAGCGTCGCGCTGTAAGTTTTGTTTATAGCAATATTAACACTTTGTGGATAAAACGTTTAATTATGGTTTTCAGTTAAAGTGCTTCAAGCCAAAAAGAACGAGTTTCATCAGAAACTATACTCTAAAAGGCAAGTTTGCTACTTCTGGCAAATGTTTGCAAAAATTGTAAGACATTACCAACATTGTCATGGTGAAGAGAGAGAAGTGACAATTGACATGTCATTTAAAAAAGGGTCTCCAGAAAGGGCAAAGCAGTTTGAAAAACTTCGATTACTTGGCAACTATCACCACAACATGAAAGTCCTAGAAGTTGGACAAGGAGAGCTCATTGTTCTGAGACGCCCTTCTAAAGGTGAATCAACAAATCCAGAGGATTTTTTGCCATGCACGTACTGCCTTGGTTTTATGAAGCGACAGGACTTATGGAGGCATTCTAGTAGATGTGAATTCAAACCTACTGACTGTACTACTGGAAAAAGGCAGAACAATCTGCAAGCTAAAGCAAAAATTATGGTGACATCAGCTATTAACAAAGGCAGTAGTAGCAAGTTATGTGAAATAATTGCGGCAATGAGGAAAGATGAAATCACCATTGTTGCCAGGAATGATGAACTCATAAAGCAAGTTGGGGAAATGATGGTGATGAAGCATGGCAAGAAAACTGTACCATCCCAAGTTTCCTCTAAAATGAGGCAGTTAGCTCGTCTATTGGTGGAGCTGAGAAAGCGTGATCACTTTCCCAATGCATCTTTATCAGAATTTATTAAACCAGAAAAGTTCAACTGCGTAATTGAAAGTGTGCAATCCATTTCAGAGTTCAGCTTGGAAGATCACAATACAGAAGATGTAAAAATTCCAACACTAGCTTTGAAGCTAGGCCATTCACTTAAAAAGTGTGTCAATGTAATTCGTGGAAAAGCACTGCGGAATAAAGATAAAGCCTTGTTGGAAGATGCAGTCAACTTTGAGAAATTAATTGAAACTGAATGGAACTACTCAATTTCTCACCATTCCCTTGAGGCACTTGGCGACAGACAGTATAACAAAGTCTCTCTGTTACCACTTACAAGTGATCTTGAAAACTTGAAAAAGAACCTTGATGAAGAGATTGCAACCAGCTCTAAAGCTCTTGGCCAAGAAGCAAAAGTAGAAGACTGGACTACTTTGGCACAAGCAACATTAACCAGGCTTATTATGTTGAACAAAAGAAGAGGTATGATTAGAAAAAAATGTGGAAATTATTTTTTCTTAATTTCTATTTTATCATCTTTCAACAACAAAATAAGTTTTCTATAAAAAAATTACTCTTGAGCTGCAGTTAAAATCTCATGCTGGCCGTCATTCATAGCAAACTGTAAACAGCATTAAGATGGCCGAGCCTTGCTTGAGAATAGACCTCTATCTATCTTCGTAATGCAAATTACCAATTTCAGACCATATGTCACTCCTTTTTGAAAATTTTCTTTTTGTCCAAATATTCAAACATGAAAGAAACAACTCCAAAGAGTGACATCACATGATCTGAAATGGGCACGAAATGAAGGCAAAGAGGCCTATTGTGTTGGAATGAGAGTGAGAATTGTGGTTCTCTAAATTTGAGCCAGGCAGTGATATTTGTAACAGCATTATCTGCTTTTTTTATGTTGCAGGCGGAGAAGCTTCCAAAATCCTTGTTAAACCATACTTAGAAAGGCCTGATTGGAAAACAATCAACAGTCAATGCATGTTTGAATCCCTAAGCAACTTTGAAAAAGAGCTGACTAAAAAGTAAGAAAGAAACAATCAGGGGTACTTCATATACTTCAAGATCTTTTGTGTCATCCACATAATGTTTCGTCATGACATCTGTAGGACTTTCTTCATTTCCATACCCATCAGAAATATGGTGTCAGTAGGGTGTTGGTTACAGTATGTTAAATAGTAAAGCAGCTGTAGGTTGTTGATAGGGAACGTGCCACTTACATGTCACACCTGACGAAAATTTGATTTTTGCTGTTGCTCGTAAATAATCTATTTATAATTTATTTTTAGAATGGATATGGTGGAAATCCGTGGTAAGCGTGGCAGAAAGGTCCCAGTGCTTTTGACTCCACAAATCAAGGACAGTATCAACTTGCTTATTGAGAAGCGGAAAGATGTGGGGATACCAGAAGAGAACCCTTATGTTTTTGCAAGATCTGGCAAACAATCCCTTTCCCATTTCCGAGGTTGGGATTGCCTTAGCAAATTCGCTAATAATTGTGATCCACCATTGGTAGAGCCTAAAACTGTCACCAGTACTAAACTTCGGAAGTATGTTGCCACAGTTTCCCAAGTGCTTTCACTTCAAGAAACGGAAGTTGATTGGTTGGCCCGGCACCTTGGCCATGACATAAGGATTCACCGTGACTTTTACCGCCTTCACGAATCCACAATTGAAATTGCTAAAGTCAGTAAGCTTCTCCTTGCAATTGAAAAAGGTGACACAAAAAAGTTGGCTGGAAAGACTCTGGCAGAAATTAGCATTGATGGTATGTATGTAAAACATTACTAATTATTTTATTGTCCCTCTTAACTAAGGTGTCTTCCAGTGGAAATTTATTGACCGCACCTCCACTTTCCATTAGGCAAATTGGGAGACTTTTCTTGGTCTAATCCAAATTACTTTTGTACCAGGTGTTAAGCAAAGATGAAAGTTTGGACTAATACGATTTTTATGTCAATCGGGGTTACCATGGCAACGAGAAACAAACCACTGAAATGAGTTTTTGCCAAATATCTCCTGATTTCAATGAGCTTCAGAAGAAATACTATATGGGTGATAGACTACACACTAAGGCACACACAACTAGGTGAAATATTTTTTGAAAATGTCAATTTGACAATTTGGCGAGTCTGTCAGAACAAGTACACCCTGAACTTATAAAGCATGGGGATTTAGTCTACAACTAGCATTTAATACAAAGAAAAAAAATATTCACGATATCATAAAAGGTATAATGATGCAAGCCATTTAAATTCTGCTCATTTTCAGAAAATTACTTTACCAAAAATTGGCTCCCGGAGGGTCAAATTTGAACTAGCTGTCACGGGACCGCTTTAAGTTTTTTACATGAAATAATGCCCAATTGTTTACTTTTTGTACCTAAGTGACTAGCTTTCACCACACAAAGTTTCAGGTGGGGTTGTTTTTTGCCATTTCCAAGCATAATTGAAGGTTACGTGGACTAGTCGAAAACTTTTTGTTAAACCAAGTCAGATCTAAAAAGTTTTAAAAAACGAAAAAGTTCTGCTTAAAAACTGGCAACTTCTTTTAACAATTTAGACATTTATGCTTTGGATAGAGCAGCCATCAAGCATTCACTCTGAAATGGAGTGTAATAAACTGACTTCTCAGACTGTACAACCTCCACAAAAGTGGACAAATTTAGCTGAAATTGCAGACGAAACAGCTCATGGATCTTGATCAAGCCCTCTCTTGTACTCTGAATCAGCTTATAAACAAGTTGAATTCACATCTGAAACATTCTTAAGTCGCTGAAAAGATGATTTTCTGGTTCCATTTTCACCTTTTCAGTGAAAACAATTAATTGCAAAATCATAGTCTTTACAACTAGTTTGTCAACAGATCTTCATAGGTGCTATTTGTCAGTATTACCTTGATTTTATGGAAGGATTTTATGCAGATCTTATTTTAAAAAAGGATGTTATCACTATGTTTATTTAACCCACAGATATCGTGGATCCAGAAGAGAGTGACAAGGGAGATGAAGGTGATGATTGTGATAATGGTGACGATGGTGACACTGAGAATAACAGGGAGAGAGATGGCGATTGTGGGGATGCAAATACCAGTAGCCGAAGGACCAGTAAAACTCCTGCAACACCTGGTGGGTATTTCATTAATAATACAATATTTTATTAATTAATAAGCTATTGATAAATAATAAAGTGAAATCAGAAAATGTTTTAGAAAGCTATATTTTATACAGAATTTAATGCTGGTTCCAAAAATGGAGAGAAAATGGGGTGCCCCAAGTTGGATTTTGAGTTACTGACTTTTGAATTTGACCAACTTTTCAATTTTTTGAGTGAAAAATGGTAAAAATCTAGCCCTATGCAAAAATATTCAATTCCATTTCTCGAGAATAATAAAAGATGAGTAATTTTCTCAGGACATGACGATACACCATGTTTATAACCAAACCTGAAATTAAGTACTCCCGGGGGTACTCCCTATAATGGACCATATGGGAATGCTCCGCTCAAAAGGGGTACCTTTTTCAGGCCACAGGTATAGGAAGGGGGTGGGAATTTATGATTTTTAGTATAGGAAAGGGGTGGAAAATCACGATTTTAGGTATAAAACGGTAGGATTTTACAATGCCAGTACAAACAACAAAAAACTGAAGTTTTTATTCAAGGAAATCAAGCTGCTCAAACATGCACACATGTAGGTGACAATCGAAAGGGGTACCTTTTAGCTAAAACTTGGTGTACAAAAGGGTAAGGGGTGGAGCATTGCCTTATAAAAAATGGTGGAGTACCCACTGGGTTTTTCTCAAAGTTTGTCAAAAGACTGACATCGATTTTTACTTTTTCTTAATTTAAAAAATGTTAAAGAAAAAAGGGTCCCATGCCAAATTTGAGGGTTTTGTCCTATTGAAGTTCAAATTGTAATGGTCCATCAATAAAAGTTTTTATTATACACCTGTACATTCTACTATACAAATAACAGCCTAAACAAGTCCAAATATCACATGGTATTTTTACAGTAGGAAACTGGTTTGACGAGTTTTTCTATATTCACCATCGGTGATGTGTATTTTGGTCTCCATGAAAACTAGTTTTAGATCTGCTCTTCTTTTTGACCAATCACATAGCACATGACTGACGTCAGCCACCACTGATGTCACGCGCATCGCACACTCATCCAAAAGAATTAAAACTTTGAACACTTTGAGGTTTTTTCTTCAGTGAAAATAATGGAACAATTTATGGAAAAAGCAGCAGGTGTATAATAAATAGCTTGTTAGACAGTTTGATGTGTAGCATGGCTGGATATTTTACTCATTCACTTGTATTTTGACTCACCAACGGCTCATACAGTGTGACTCATAAAATATATATCCAGCCATACTAAACATCAAACTGTCTAATAAGATAGTATGTATTTAATTAAATAGTTTCCATGTACACAATCACCATGGGCTCACATTGAACAATTCAAAGTAGTCATGTAGTCACCTTAATTGCTACAGAATTTTCAAATGCTTCACTAAGTATTTTTGATTTTATTTAGTTCCACTAATTCAGCGGTTCTTTATACTTCACATGGCAATGTGCTTTTCAACGAAAGAATCTCCATGCTTTTTGGCATGATAAAGATGCATTAGTTATCTATAGAAAACTACAATTATTACACGAGCCACAGGCGATATTGTATACTCAGATTGGACATGAATATGTATATCAATTACTCAGGAAACATTTGGCGAATTTGCTCAGGTTTTAAAGACATTTTGGTAATAAATTTGGTAACTCAATCTGCTCTAGAAAATCAGAGTTTATTGAGTTTATGCATATGAACAGAATTTTTATTTGGACTTTATTATTTATTTTCTCTGTTTTAAGTGTACTCTATTTTTTTACTCTGTTTTCCGGCACATACATTTTGTATAAGAGAACAAATTTTGCTCTACTCAAAACAATAAAACTTAACATGAATGTCCAAGGTACAACTTCTACAACAGTTAAAGCCATGCACCTTTCTATGTGTCCCTGACCTCCAAGTTGTTCTCCATTCCACAAAATTAAATAATTTAATAATTTTCATTCAGATCCAGATATCCCTGCCCAACAAGAAGCATCAGAAGTAATAAGTGAGAGAGAGAATGAAAGTGAAGTAGATAGTGATAAAGAAGAAACTGATGACTCGGATGAATCATACTATGGAGATGGAAAGAACAAGCTTGGAAACAAAACAAAAAAGTCCAAGGGAACTAAAGGTAAAGAATTGCACCACAAGTGAAATATTAATAGTTGACATACATAGTACTGTACTGTACTACAAGAGATACAATAGTTTTATACATGCTATATAAGCCTTCCAAGTGGGAATGGGTACTGCAGCCAAACACACACAAAATGATTGGCTTTTTCCTGCTTTCTGATTGGCTGTATTTTTTTTTTATATAAAATAATGTAATTGATATAATATTACACTCTCATTTATATACTTTTGTGTATAAATAAAGAAGGAAGATGGTATATACAAATTCAAATTAGATCACAAATCTAAGGTTATTACACTGCTAGTTGTGTGTTACCGCTGGATAATTTTACGAGTGAACGAGAAAAAATGCAGCTCACAAGTAAAATTGTCTGGTGGTAACACACAAACTAGCAGCATAATAAATTGTTTATTATACGAGACAAAAAACATCAGAAATACAAAAAAGGAAAAAATAAACTGGAAAACATTTGAAAGGAAAGACCTTTTGAGCACGCGCTGTTTCCAAACTGTGTGTTATCGCTCTATAATTGCACTCGAAAAGAGGTGGTAATACATGGGAAAAGCGCACACTCATGCAATAAAAGGTGCTATAAGAGATGCACAAATTTATGTTTTACACTATTTTATGTTTTAGCTATTCATTATTTTTACTAAACAGCTTAGTACTAGCACAAGAAGTTCTAGAAATAAAACTCACTGGAACTATTTCTAGTTATTAATATTATAGGCAAGTTCCATTTAAGCCTATGCTAAACCATTAGTTTTTTTTGGTCTATAAACAATCTGACAAATTGGACAAAAATCTCATCTCTGTTCAACAATTCAAATATTTTGCTCAAAACCCTATATTCCAGACAATAATATACTAATACTCAGTCTAATATGTACTTTTCTTTTAAAGCCAAGCTTCAAAGGGGCAAGGAAATTAAAAAACGTAGGTATTTTATAGTTTATATGGGGGAATAATAAGTGCACCTATGAACAGCATATTAGAACACATATTAGCATATTATGAATTTGACTCTACATTTGCCAAAGTTTTATCACTGGCTTCCATATATATTTAAAGAAAACAAAACAGTTTTTAAAGACATGTTTCGGCATGCTTATGCCATCAGTTTAATGGAGAAGGAGTGAAGTCACAATGAATGACTATTTAAACTAAGAATAAATTATATGCAAGAACAATGACAATTAAACAGAGTGACAAAGATGTCAAACACATCCGTTTCACTGACAAGTCAGAAAAGTGAGAAAAGTATTGATGTGTTGAACTTGCTTGTTAAGTTCAGGATTACTATGTTTAATGTGAAAAGCTTCCTTAAGTTTGAGAGCTTCATTAAGTTTAAGTTCAACAGATGTTTTGGCTGAGTCTAAAACTTGACGAAAAAGAAAGGTGTTTAAAAATGTGCAAGTTTTTATTGCTTACTGTGTGCTCCCTAATCTTAGTAGATAAGTGACGACTAGTTTTGCCAATCTCGTTTGACTTGTCAGTGAAACGGATGTATTTGACATCTTTGTCACGCTGTTTAATTGTCATTGTTATTGCATGTAATTTATTCTTAGTATAAATAGTCATTCATTGTAACTTCACTCATTCTCCATTAAACTGAAGATGGCATAAGCATGGCGAGACAATTGTCTTTAAAAAACTGTAGTCGTTTTCTTTAAATTTATATTGTTCCTGCTACTATCAAGATCATTTGGAGATATTTACTGTGCGACTATCTCAACCGAGGCCACTTTGATATTTTAGTAGGATTAGCCAATCATATCGCTTGATCTTACATTAATGATAACAAGTTTCTTAACCAGCCAATCAGATAGCACATAAAT
>WUCR03036956.1:0-10140 GCA_009858155.3 Phymanthus crucifer
TGGTCTAACAATCTTCAGTCTGCTACATCGTTTGGTTAGCCTACTTTTATACTCAAAACTCGTGGGAATTTCCCACGTTTCTCTACAAAACTTACGTAAATGACTGCATAGAATAGAATGATAAAATAGTTAAGACTTAGATTTAGTCTTTTTGGGTTCATAACAAGTCCAGATTATTGTGAATGATTCCCCCGCAGATAATCCTTACGTCTATTACTTGGGGCGCAGAAGACTCATCACGCCATTCAGACGCGGAAGGTATTTGTTGTACTACGTTCACGTTGGTCGACGTAAATACATTGGTGTTCCTTCTGGACGAAACCACATCATCGTCAGGAACAGATACGGTGGTAAACAACGGCTGCGAATACTGAATATGTATCCAAACAATGCAGGCAAGTGTTGTGCAAGTATCCGTCGTTACGTCCAGCGCCTTCTACGTACACGATGTGGAAGGAGACGATTCATACGATACCGTCGTAAAAACCGCCGCCTTCGTCGTCTTTTGCGCAGACGTCGTCGTAGACGACGTCGAAGGATTCGTCGCAGACGTCGTCGCCGCAGGAAGTTTCGTATTAAGCGAAAAATAAGACGCATTTCCCGCAAAATCCGTAAAGGAAATGGTAGATATGGCAGAAGAAATCGCAGACGAAACCGTAGACGAAGGCGCAGGAGAAGGAGAGGACGACGCGGTGCTACATACAGGTTCCGTGGCAGAAACCGTCGTTTAAGGTACCGACTCTTCCGAAGACGAAATCGCAGAACACCCCGAAGGAGGGGCATCCCTGGCAGGACCATACAATATCATATCGGTGCTAGAGGGCCTTGGAGCACCTTGAGATATACTCGATCACACGTATTCCGATCAAATTACCGTCGTAAGTGGCGCATCTTCATGCTAAACCGGGGAAAATTACGTGTAAACACTGGGTCCAACCGAAGACCAAAGTGGTTAAACCTGTATAACGGCTCCTTAAGGTATGCACATACTTGCTTCAAAGGTCATCCAAACAGCTATTAATGGAAATTCAATTTTTTTCCTTTGTTTAAAGACACCGATATGGGAGAGGACGATGGATATACATTAAGTCCAAACGTTCTGGCAAGAAAAGAAGATGGGTGTCAACCTTTTCTGGCAAGCGCATTCTATTCCAATTCCGACGAGGCTTTCTCAAACCAAGGAAGACATCTAGGGGGCAATGGCGCAGAATACAGCCTGCCTTACTTTCCAGGAGAGATCAACGTAAATTCAGACGTCAAAGACGAAGAAAGCGAAGAAGAACACTTAGACGTAGACGTTACCTTAAATACCTACGTTATTTGCGTCGACGTCGCCGTCGTCGGTACAGACGTCGTCGTCGCTTACGCATGCTCCGTAGAAGACGCCGCCGCAGAAGAAGAAAGCGCCGCCGTAGGCTTCGAGCACGGGGTCGCCGTGGAAAGCGCCGTAGATTGCGAAGACGTCCGAGAAAGACCAGAAAATGTCCGATCACGATGCTCGTTGGGCGTACATGGAGGAGAATCAACTATAACAAGCCAAAGGGAAAGTACTATTTTTTTTTGCGTAGACGAAAGATTACTCTGCGATTCCGTCGAGGTACCCCGACATACAGGTTACGCGGTCGAACGAAATACGTCAATGTCAAAAAATATATCAGGTATGTGAGCATTTGATCCGCTTGACTGGCACTGCTTGTTAAGCAAGAGTTTTATTACTTCACTCTCGTTGACCTCACCCAGTCTATTCAAGGGTTAGGGTTTCCATTTCCATTCCCAGTACAGTAACGGCTCCCAAATGGGATGAACTGGGATTATCTTTTCAACATTTGTTTTAATCCTTCACAATGTAGGGTTACCGTCAATCACATCAAAACCACTGTAAGAGTCGTAAGACGTCGTTGGTATGTTTGGCGTCATAATGGTTACCGAAGATGTAGATTAACAAGAGGTAAATTCCTGTTGAGAACAAGAAAAAATAGGTGGAGAAGAATCAAAGCAACAAGACGCTGGAGACGTCGCAGACGAGTCGGAAAACGTCGGTATCGGCGACGAAACGCAACGAATCGGCGACCAAGACGGCGACGAAACCGCCGACGACGACGAAGACGACGACGAAGACGACGCATTAGACGTCGCCGTCGAAAGAGACGCCGACGAAGACGTCGAAGACGCTACCGCAAAAGATCAAAACGATACTTGGGTCGTTTGCGCCGCCTTCGCAGAAGAATGCGCAGACTTCGAATCAAACGACGTTCAATACTCCGCCGCACACGACTAAGAATATTATACATAAGGCGTTGGCGGCGTGTTGTAATCAGAAGAAAACGCATGTTCTTCAGATTTGGTCGCCGTCTTCTAAAATTGAAATTCAGGGCAAATGTGCCATACATCAACCTACGGCGGCACTGGAGGAAGCAGCCAGTTAATAACGTTGGGTAAGTAATCTTTCGTATCTTCTCCTCACTCATTCCATGAGAGAGAGGTTAGTGAGAGGGTATATAGCACTGGACATCTGCTGGTTTTGCTCAACAGTCCAAGCCCGTCTTTTGATATCTCTTATAGTCTTCGTTTTCTTGCACAACTCTTATGGTATGATCCGACCTTGAAGTAGAAAATTCTTAGTTGTGTATTTTTTTTTTTCTTATAGTATTCGTGTTGGCAGTAGAATTCGCCGCTTGAAGATCAAAAGGGGCAGAAGGTACATGGTATACCGGAGAAAGCCACGCCTGATCAGATTCAGTAGCGGACATTTTACGGTCAAGTACAAAGGCAAGTACATCGGCATAGGAAGGCCAAGCAGGAAAAGACGACGTTTGCCTAAACTAATGGTACTATTACAACGACGTTGGAGAAGGTGCGTGCATGATCATGGTGATGGTTAGAACAGTGGTTATATGTTAATGATGGATAAATGTCGTCGTTGTACAGGATGCGACGAATAAGGAGACACTGGTATGCTCGCATAGGGAGAAGGGCGCTTCGGTTACGAATTTTCAGAAGGAAGATTGTTCAACTAAAGAACCGAAGGGGATGGAAAACAGTCCCGGGAAGGACCGTATTCAGGTATTTTATATATGACAAATATATCTTGTTTTCTAGACATGATGAATATTGTTGGCTAAACATGATACACGAAAAACTCAACATTACTTTTCTCTGTGCTACATTTTAAACAGTCTGATGCAGACGAAGTTAAAAATAAAAGCTCAGTCTTATTGTGTACATTAATGTTGCAGACTACAGAGACGACGCCGTATCTACATCATTAGTTTGACTACCAGAAACAGGCATACGTTCTTCAGCACTGTCTACCGTCGGCGTACTGTTCGCTTTTCTCTCGGAAGATACCCAGTTTTCCGGACTCTCAAGAACAATCGAAGATACGTCATCAAGAGGCAAGGACGAAGAAGGCGTTACTTAAAGAAATTAAGAAGACTTCGCCGGCAGCGCCGATCAATAGCAAAACGACGAAAGAATTTCAGGCGTCAGTACAGACGCAAAAGAAGAACCACACGAAGACGAAGGCGCCGACGAAAGCGTATTCGCCGTCGCCGTCGGCGTAACCGTAGACGAAGACGAAGACGAAGAAGACATTTGGTGCTTACAAATCTACGTGTGTATGTTGCAAGACGATGGCACCGTGTGGTGTACAGACGTGGCAGATATTGCATCAGAGTACGACGACGAGTACGATCAATACGTATTACTTGGAGGAAGATTTACTATAGATACAACGGCAGAAAATATGTCCCACTCGCTGTTAATCGCTTACAGTAAGTACCAAATATTAGACAGTCAAATATGATTGCCAGTCTTGGCCAATCTTCTCTTCTACTTTTGGAGATAACTGATTGCTATAGCTAAAAGCGAAAATATAATATACAGAATTTCCCGCTTATTAAAAGAAGGAAGGGATATCTGGGGCGGCCCAGCTGGTTTTGACATTGAATGATTATAGATCTTCTGCAGAAAAATGGTGGAAACCACGCCTAAACTTTGCATTGAAACATGATCTAGCATTGGGCTGGAAGTCAGCTACCATGGCTTATATTCCGTGGAAATCAAATACGCCCTATAGTTGACTGTATGAATAGAACAATGAATTTGTGCGCGCGGGGGGGCAGAATGGCAGAAATCCCCCCTATTGGTTCAACTCCTTGAATTCTTTATTCTAGGTTGGTCCGCGGTAGACGTCGCTACACTGCACGATTGTATAGAAAGAGAATATCCTTCAAAGTTCATGGTCACCCGGGATTTTTGAGATTAAGGCGAGGACGAGTTTTACTTTTGTCTCTTTCCCGCAACAAAAGAGTAAAAAGAGTAAGAAGATTTGGGCTTCGGCGTCGGCGTAGACGAAAGCGCCGCAGAAGAAGATACAGAAAAATTCGAAGGAGACGACGAAGGAGAAAGAGGAGATTACGTAGACGCAAGAGGAGACTTCGCCGACGAATTAAGCGCCGCCGCCGTCGTACTCGCAGACGTCGAAGACGAAGGTAAGGCATCTCCATAGCTGGTTTTGACGAAATGCAAGCTTCAGCCCGAGAAATTCTTGTATCTTTTTCAGACATGAAATGCTTCTGGATCCATTTTTGTTGAAGCCGATCATCAATGTCATTAGGTTGATTGGGAAGACAAACTAAACTGAACCGTTTCTTCTCTGACAAATGCGTTCTTTTCTTCTCAATCGTAACTTTCCTGTTATTGATAATACAATCCGTAGTCTCTACTATTGAATCGTGCTATCGCTCTCGCACCTCTAATAATCGCATTCCCTTCACGCTTACTTATCATCCTCTTAACAATTAAGCCTATCGTCAACCGTAACATTTCCTTGCTCGAATCCGCTACCAACACTTCTAAAATTTTCAATGAACGCCTTCTTTTCTCATGCGAACGTGATCGTAATCTTCATTCCTTTTTAGTTCAAGGAGTTCTCCGCTCTGTTAAAGAACCTGGTACTTTTCGCTGTTCTCGTATTGTTTGTTTTACTTGTCCCTACATTGTTTCTCACACTTCCATTGCCGGTCCTAATTCATCTCTTAGAATCACTAACCATTTTAATTATACTACCTCTAACTTTGTTTACGGTATATTGTTTTGGGTTTATCTTTGGTTAACGGTAACGACAATTGCCGCAAAACCAAAGAGATGCGGCTCATTCACCGATTGGGTACTCTTAATCCCAATGGGATGAATGAGCGCTTCACTTTCTCCTAATCTATTGTTTCTATTCTTTTGTTTTCTCTCATTGTTTCTTGTTTTTTTTTAATTACCTTCCCTGCCTTGCTTCTTATTGGCTATTCACTTCTCTCGCCTGCCTATACAAACACACCCCTTTTACTCCCTCTTTCTCTTTTACTCCGACGAAGGTCTAACGTCCGATACATCAGTTGGTAATCCTCTCTCTTTACGGTGTATAATTTACATATTTATCCCTATCGTTTCTTTGTCAGGCGCCGTGTAAAGAGACGGCGACGCAGGAGACGCAGGAGAGCACGCCTCCGGCGTCCTGTGTTGTGTTTTAAAACCCGAGGACGTCCATGGCGTAAAATCCTCCCGTATCACAGGAGATTAGTTACCACATACCACAGAATAAACTATAATATTCAAATCAAGGGCACACGCACATTGATCCTGGTGAGGCGATCTGGAAGACGAGTCTTTAAGAAGGTTTTGAAGAGAGTCGTTTACAGGTAACCATAGTGTTGATCAGTTCGTGTAGTCAAACTCAATAGAAAATCTCGCAGATCTAAGGATTCTAATCCCAAACCAATCGATATACAGAATGAAACAATAACATCTTTATTAAAGTGTCTAGTCGTTCTCATGCTCTCGAACTAATTGAGGACACTTTCACTCACACACACTACCACTACATTATATATTCTATGCACACAACTCTCAACTCACATCTTGAATTTTTCGAAGGGAGAAAAACCGGAGAACCCGGAGAAAAACCCTCGCGGTACAAAAGAGAACAACATAGCAAACAAACTCAACTTAACTCCTGCCCAAGCCAGGGCTCCAAGCCGGGACCACAGAGGTGAGAGGTGGACACTCTTGCCGCTACGGAACCTAAGATGCCACATCAGAAGTACATAACTAGAAGTGTCCATCTCGGTAAATACTCTATGACACATCAGATGTACGAGTGAGCTATTTTTAAATTTGTGCCATCAGCCAACCTGATGGCACAAATTTAAAAATAGCTCACTCGTACATCTGATGTGTCATAGAGGTATTACCCAAATGGACATTTCTAGTTATGTACTTCTGGCCACATGTAATAGCATTATGATCGTAATAGTATTCTCCTGGCTTTGTAGGGTTGAATATGGCCGTCATCGTGGAATCGCAAAGGTCAAAGGTAAAAGGGTCATAGGGAAATTTGGCAGACGACGGGTGTACTTCTCTCTGCGTAGAAGCGGGCTTATAGCCTCGAGACGCTCTAGACCAGTGATCAGGAGATTGAGAAGCCTTTGGAGAAGGATTAAAAGAGTAAAAAGAAGAAGAGTAAGACGACGTCGAAAGGTGCGCCGACGAAGACGCCGAAGGCGCCGACGAGTGACCCGTCGCAAAAGAAGAAGACGCAATCGACGACGTCGTTATGTTCGACGCTTTCGCCGAAAACATCGCAGACGCCGAAGACGACGAAGGAGACGAATACAAAGAAGAAGAAGACGCCGCCGACGTAGAAGGACTCGTCGGTTCAGGCGCGCTTTCAGACGATCCAGACAACGAAAGATTTTGGGTGGAAGGGACACGAGATTTCGGGTGTACTACCGTCGTCGCTATAGCCCCCTTTTATGGAGAAGGAGACAGTACTTTGTGAAGGTTTACCGCGGATTCAAAAAGGCTGCTGTCACTAAGAGATACATCTATGTTTATAATGGAAAAAGACCAACCATTGTCAAACATATCAAGTATGTCAGAGTTGTTTTCATTCATTGGTTTATCTCGATCGCCCTTTCCCACGCGTCTTATTGAAAAAGATTGTGAAAATACCCTGATGCATTCCTCGCGTGCTAGTCGATGATACCGAAAATAACGATCGACACGTCCTCGTTATTCGAACTACGCACGTGACGATCATGTGTCATGAAAATTATTTTGACCAATGAAATCAACGAGACTTTGCATGTCACGTGATCGAACGAATCGTGTTCGTGCGTAGTGCTCGTTATTCGAACTACGCACGTGACGATCATGTGTCATGAAAATTATTGTTTGACCAATGAAATGAACGAGACTTGGCATGTCACGTGATCGAACGAATCGCGTTCGTGCGTAGTGCTTGTTATTTCCGGGCTCTGAACAGTACGTTGAGTTCGTTCGGCAGCAAACCCAAGATCCCCATTCTCCAATTAACATTCGTACATCTCTAGCTTTCGTCCTTTACAATTGCCTTGAGATACCTTTCTATTGAAGAAGACTTTGATGTTATTTGTATGGGGAAAAGACTTCTGAGTCCAACAGCAAAATATATTTGGAGATTTTCCCCACTTTTTCTTCAAGGATTCGGTTGTTCAAATGTCTAACCGCTTCGTGTATGCTGTTTACATGTTGTTCCCTGGAGAAATGTTCCTTTATCTTTATCAAGTTATATTCCTTCAAATTGAAAGAAATAGTTCTTCAGAGGCCTCCATGTAAACATCACATGGTTTGAAGTGGGCAATTTGTATACGAAGCGAATTAGGTCTATTCATTAACTGAACATTGTTTACAGACCCGTAATACGTCACAACAGCTCTATAACATAACGATGTGGCGTGTCTCTCCGCCTTTTAATGCATCCACTAATCCTTCTCTCTCTTTCTTTTTTTGTAGATTTCTTTATAGAGGACGTCTTATCAAACTAAATCGGCGTGTATCAAGTTGGAGAATATCGACGAGGTATCATCGCCGCATTGTTCGAGCCCCTCTTTTCTTAAGAAATGGAAGAGGTTTACTACGCTATGGAAGGCGATTACTATCCCCGAGGAATTTAAGACGAAGGAAACGTCTGAGAAGAAGGTTGAAGAGACGACGACGACGAAGGAGAAGAAGGAGGAGAAGATTAAAGAAACGAGTTCGTCGCTATCGTAGAAGGAGACGACGTAAGAAGCGTCGCACACGCCGTTCTCGCCGTCGTCGCTCAAGACGCAGACGACGATCACGCCGTCGCAGAGGTCGTCGAGGCCGTCGTACTCGTCGCCCACGACGTCGACCAAAATCAGCACGACGAAGAGGCCAAACTAGGTTTATTGCAAAGATATATTTGCGCGGTCGACTTTTGAAAACGACGAGTTTTTCAAAACAAACCTTCAAATCCCATCGAATATCTTACGGCCTTTTCAGTACGGGCTTGTTTGCCAAGACAGGTAGGAGATGGAGGAAAACACCTGCCACATTCAGGTAAGTCAATGTGTTTTCCAAGCCTCTTGTAGGCATTTGAGATATCGTATGAAATTCTTTTGTTCTTGCTTGTTAGGATTCGCTACGTAACAGGAAGAAAATGGCGAAAGGTGAGAACAACTAGAAGAGGATTCCTTTTGAGATACCGCAGGAGATACCGCATTCGTTTCAGGCTTTTTGGATATAAGCTACGCTTTAGCAGGAAATCGCACCGGTGGGGAATAAAATTTATTCGTGGAATCCGTAACAGTGCTGGGTTCAGACGAGCAAGAAGAGTACTACGCCGTCGAAAACGTAGAAAGAGGCGCGTCCGTCGCCGTCGTCGCCGCCGCCGCCGTCGCCGTCGCAGAAAACGTAAAAATCGTGCCAGACGCTTAAAACGTCGCCTTCGTCGCAGAAGACGTCGCCGTCGTCGAAACCGCCGAGGACGTCGTACAGATAGACGCACACTACTTGTCTACCGGCGACGGTATCGCATATACTACAATAGAAATAAAAGGAACCATATATACTACGCAAAGATCACTCGTACCAGACGTGTTTATTTGAAGTTCTATAGAACTACCTTCAAACGTAAATATGGTCGTCGGTGGAGATCTATGCCAAGGCGATACGTTACGTAAGTTCCTTCTAAGTATTCGGGTAACTATGAATATGAGTGCTAACTGAAATGGCATCTTTGTTACAGACTTAAGGTTCACCGAAGACAAACATCTTTACTGGTGCGAAAGAATCGTTTGGCGGTCAAAATCAAGTACAAGATAAGACCCGTTAAGATCAACAGGGGACAAGTACGATACAGGTACAGGCGACACTGGGTCCGTTTCCGGTCAAGGAGAGGAAAACGTCGACGACGTAGACGTAGACGTGTAAGAAGACGAAAAAGAAGAAGAAGGAGAAGAAGGCGACGTAGAACACGCCGCCGAAGGAGAAAAAGTAGAAGACGACGACGCCGCCGAAGACGCCGAAGACGTCGCAGAAAGCTGCGACGAGGAAGAAAATCCCGACGATCTCGGATAGTGAAAGGCGTGCCCATTGGTCTCAAATACCGAACCCGTCGAAGTGGCTGGATAAATGTGCGCTTTTCCGGAAAGAGACATTTTTATTATAGGACTGTCCGTAAGGGAAGCCTGTTAAGGAAAGTACCTTGCTACTTGCGATTCAGAAGGAACAAGATTTTCCAACTCCGTCGTGGGAAATGGCTAAATACACCTGCTAAAAAATTCGCGTGAGTAATCTTCCAACTACGATCTTGAGATTCTCGTTTAACTAATCACTTACGATGATGTTTGCAGGAGGGGGAATTTATTTGAAGCTGGGTGGGTCCCATTTCTATACAAATGCAGAAGTACATAACTAGAAGTGTCCATCTGGGTAATACCTCTATGACACAGATATTTTTAGATTTGCGCCTCTGAATGGACAAATTTCAAATCCATCCTCGCGCTAAACAAAAAATGCGCGCGCGCGCTATCTTTCACATACGACATTTTGTCCAATCAGAGGCCGTGTTTGAAATTCGCGCGCGCAGGTTGGTTGATGGCGCAAATCGACACCGCGGTCAAACGTCTGTGCATGTGCTACCAAAAAATCAAATAGGTAGATGTACACAGATCAAAGTTTTCATGTATTAGAGCTAGAATTTCCTACTTTTTACCGCTGATGAGCGAAATCCTCTTGTTCTGGCCGGCAAGTGTGTGCATTCCACGATAAAAAGCCGGCACGATGGCAAGAGCGAGAAACACT